>CAUYQV010022555.1:0-36594 GCA_963574575.1 Galagoides demidoff
TATATTGCTTTGGGTAATATGGACATTTTAACAATGTTGATTCTTCCTAGCCATGAGCATGGTATATTTTTCCATTTGTTGAAATTTTTGGCTGTTTCTTTTCTTAGAGTTTCATAGTTCTCTTTGTATAGGTCTTTCACATCCTTTGTTAAGTATTCCCCCAAATATTTCATCTTCTTTGGTACTACTTTAAATGGGATAGAGTCCTTGACTGTTTTTTCAACTAGGCTGTTGTTGGTATTTTAATGCAATCCCCATTAAAGTCCCACTGTCATATTTTAAAGATCTTGAGAAATTAATACTTCACTTTATATGGAACCAGAAAAGACTTCGAATAGCTAAGACATTACTCAGGACATCTAGTTTTAATACACTGATTTTTTCATTGATTACTTGAGATATTTATGGTAGATAGGTTTTAAGGACATGTATAAGTAAACATATCCTATTTTTTTTATTCCATGTTGCATTATAGTCACTGAGCTTATGGAAGATCTGAGGCCCAGCTGCAAATATAATATATTATTGTTCGCCTCCATGTCTTTTTAACTCATTATCCATTTAAGGTCCACCATGTTCAATTCAATGAGTATCCAATGAAGAAGATGTCCTTATTCATTTTTATGAATAAGTTAGAAAGATTAGGACATTGTTTTTCCAAGAATATCAGAATGATTTCTCTACTTCTCCATCTTCATATTAGCTCATAGAGACTATAATTTTGTTCACTATCTCTTCCTGGAATTTCCCTCAGCATAGACTATCTACCTAAATCAGAGTTTTTAAATATTTATAATGATAAGTGTTTCTAAGTAGGATTAATGCACCAGCACTCTAAGTCAATTCCCTAGCTCCCTAAGGAAACGCCTTCTCACACATTGCACTTAGCTTTTATAGACTATAAAAGTATCTATAGTTAACCATTCTTGGCTCCTCAACTTCTTGCTGTTATCTATTTTTTTCTTCTTTATATTTCTTAATGAGGATATGAGCTTTTTTCAATGTTGTTGCTGAAATGCACTCTTCTTTACTGTTTGATTGAATTGCTGGAAGAGATTCTGAGGAGCACTCAGTGGAGGTAACCCCTGTGCTAGGAAAAACAGATCTTCTGTACAATGAGCTCATCATGTTTCAATCTTTGAGTAATTTTTTGCATTCTGCATACTCTTTCCAAAATGTACAAAGGCATTGTCTATTCAGTGTGACATGTGGAAGAGCTATCTTAATTGCATTTCACACTTTCTTCACAGATTTTTTTTAGAAATGCTAAAATCTAAAGAATTTACCAAATGTCAAAAGAATAACACCTCCCTTCCCACGTTCTACTTTCTTCAGCTTTTAAGCAAGGCCCAAAAGTTCCATCACATCCTTGCATTTATGCCAGAACGAGAGACTGAAAGAGTTTCAGGCCCTCTCCTGTCCTCTTTCCCTCACATTTCTTCTGCCTATCTCACACTCCTGCCCTCTCCACCAACCAGCTGACACCCTATTCCACCAGATAAGTCTCTCTTCCTTGACACCATATTATCCCCTTCACCTTGTACTTCCCCAACTCCTCCTCTCCCCCTTCCCTATATGATTTGTGCTCCGCTGGTCACTGCTTGAGGAACTTTTGACTTTGTGTTAACTGTTTATGTCTCCATGAGACAAAACTGTGTTTTTTAGTTTGTTTTCTTATTTGATCCATGGATCTCAAAATGTGAAATAGCTGGCACATCATCCAAAAAAATATTGAGTTTAGTCAGAACATGTGGGTTTAACTTAATTCTCTAACTTGCTAATGATAAGAAATTTGGTACAGTATTTAATCTTTTTAATCCAATATTTTCTGCCCTTTGTCTTAGAGATCATAATATCTAGTTCACATACCTAATGTGAAGTCTCAAATGAGACTATGTGAAAAATCCTTGCAGTTTTTCAGATGTAAATATCTGGTGAATGTTCTTTCATTCTGAATCAGTGCTGTGCTTTTTTTCACACCGAGTACCTTTGCCCCCTTCATCCCAAATGGAAATACCTCCATTAAAAAAAATAATAATAAGATACTTTGTAGTAAGTTACGATCTACTCCATTGGACAAACAACACACCTACATGTTTGAGCTACACTCTCTTTTCCTTGGGCTGAAAGTCTATGCTCAGGGACAATGACATTAATGTTCCTAAGAAGCTCTCTTTTCTAATAGTCTGAGAGGCATGTCCCTAAAATTTTTTGAAAGAATGTCTTCTGTACACAGATTCCGTGTCTTGGCCATGGTGTTTGTTTTGTTTTGGTACAGCTAGTATTTACACCTTCATTTTATGGGCCCATTTTAAGCATTAAAAAGGGAATAGACTGTGGTCCCTGTCCTAAGAAAATGTATATTCCAAAACTAGAGTCCCCAACTCCCTGGGCCACAGACCAGTACTGGTTTATGGCCTGTTAGGAACCAGGCTGTACAGCAAGGGAGGGCTAAGTGGCCGGCTAGCCAGCAAAGCTTCAGCTGTTTTTACAGCTGCTCCCCATCACTCACATCACCACCTAAGTTCCACCTCCTGTCATATCAGTGGCAGCATCAGATTCTCAAAGGAGCATGAACCCTACTGTAAACTGCACATTAGAGGGATCTAGGTTGGACACTCCTTATGAGAATTGAATCCCTCCCACTATCCCCCGGGGTCTGTGGAAAAATTGTCTTCCATGAAACCTGTCCCTGGTGCCAAAAATAATTGGGGACCACTGCTCCAGAGCAAGGGTCAGCAAACTTTTTCTGAAAAGTATTGATAGTAAATATTTTAGATTATGGACCACATCCTCCCTGTGGCAATAATTAATAGCTCTGCTATTCCAATATAAAAGCAATCATTAATGCATGCCTACCCTCATCCATTACCAACTTCCCTCACTCCTGTGGTACATTTCTTGAGATAGATCAAGTCAGAAATAACTGATATCTTGACAGTATTGTGTCTTCCTATCCATAAACATGAAATATATTTTTATTTAATTTGATTTTTAAGTTTCTTTCAACAGAATGTATAATTTTTCCTTGAATAGCTCTGTGTATCATTTTTGTTAGATTTATACCAATTGCTAATGCAAATAGTATTGAAAATAAAAACAGTTTTATATCTTCTTTCCCTGTCTGTATAACTTAGATTTTCTTGTCTCATTGCATTAAGTTGGACTTCTAATACAGTGTTGAAAAAAAGTGATGAGAGGGGACATCCTGAACTCCTCCTTGATCTTAGGTGCAAGCGCTTCCAGCTCATAAACTGTGACATTAGCTACAGGTTTTCTGCAGATATTCTTTATAAAATTGAAGAGGTTCTCCTTTATTCCAAATTTGCCGAGTCTTTATTGAGAATGAGTTTTGGACTTTATAAAATTCTTTTTACCTGCATCTATTGATATGCTCACATGATTTTTTTCTTTTGCCTGTTGATGTGATAAATGACATTTATTGATTTTTTTAAGATTAAATGAGCCTTGCATACCTGGGATAAATCCCACCTAGTTGTGGAGAAAAATCGTTTTTAGTCATTGTTAGATTGGATTTGCCAATATTTTGTTGAAGATTTTTGTAATTACATTCATGAGAGATACTGGACTTCATTTTTCTTTCCTTCTAGTGTCTTTGTATTATTTTGGTATTAGTGTAATGTCAGCCTCATAGAATTAGTTAGAAGTATTCCTTCTGTTTCCACCTTCTGAAAAAGATTGGTGAGAATTGGTATAATTTTTCTCTTAAATATTTTGTAGAATTCACCAGTGAATCCATTTGGGCCTTGTGCTTTCTGCTTTAGAAGATCATTATTCTTGAATCAACTTGTTCAATTGGGCAATTTTGGCATATTGAATCTTTCAAAGAATTGACCCATTCCATCTGAGTTATAAAATTTATGGACATAGAGTTGTTTATGGTATTCCATTATCATTTTAATAAAAATGGGACCAGTCATGATATCTTTTCTTTCATTTCTGTTACCAGTAACTTGTTTCCTTGCTCCTTTTTCTTAGTATGGATACAAAATTTTCAATTTTAGTAACCTTAAACCTTTTAGGTTTTTTTTTTTACTTTATTTATGGATTTTTTCAATTTCATTGATGTTCACTCTAATTTTTGTTTCTACTTACTAATCTTATTTTTCTAATTTCCTATGAAGGAAGCCTAGATGACTGATTTTAGTTTTTTCTTTTTTAATATATGCTTTGAATGCTATAACATTCCCCCTAAGTACTTCTTTTTCTATGTCCCCCAAAATTTAAGTTGTATTTTCATTTTTATTTCACTTAAAGTACTTAAAATTTGACTTAAGATTTGTCCTTTGCTTCAGGTGTTATTTAGAAGTATGTTGTTTAAGCTCCATATTTTATTTTTCTAGTTAATTCTTCTGGTTCAGATTTCTAATTTAATTACATTGAGTTCTAAGAGTGAAGATTGTATAATATCTATTATTTTAAATTTTATGGCTCAGGATATGGTCTATCTTGTTGAATGTGCCATGTGAGCTTGAGAAGAATGTGTATCCTGCTGTTTTGGATAAAGTTGGTGTATAGATATCAATCCCACACAGTTGATTAATGGTGTGCTGTATCACCTGTGTAAGCCCATTGATTTTTTTTTTTTTTTTTTTTTTTGCCTTGTGTATTTTGATACTCTGTTGTTAGGCACATAGCCCATTGGTTTTTTTTTGTTTTTTTTTTGTTTTGCCTTGTGTATTTTGATATTCTGTTGTTAGGCACATACCCATTAAGGATTATTAAGTCTTCTTGGATAATTTACTTTTATATTTTTATTGAATGCTTCTTTTTATCTTTGGTAAATTTTCTCGCTTTGAAATCTGCTGTGTGTGAAATTAATGCAGGCATTTCTGCTTTCTGTTGATTGGTATTAGCATGGTATCTCTTCCTCTATCCATTTACTTTTAACTTACTTATTTCTACATTTCAAGTGGGTTTCTTGCAGACACATATAGATTTCGTTTTATAATACACTCTAAGATCTATTTTTTTAAAATCATAGCTGTGTATATTAATGCAATCTTTGGGTACAATGTACTGGTTTTATATACCATTTGAAATATTTTCATCAAACTGGTTAACGTAGACTTCACCACATTTTTTTAGTTATTGTGTTTAGACATTTATACTCTACACTTAGTAAATTAACATGTACCCTTGTAAAATGCCCCATAGGTGTGGTCTCACCAATTACCCTCCCTCTACCCATCCTCCCCTCCCTCTATTTTTAAATTAATATATTTAGATCATTGGTATTCAAGGTGATTATTGGTATTTGTTATTGTCTTCTATTTAACATCCTTGTTCTTTTTTCCTGCTTTTGATTTTTTTCTTTTTTTGCTTTTTATAGTATCATGAAAATTTTGTATGATACCCTTTTCCTTATTTCTTAGCACATAACTTATACTTTTGTTTTTTCATTTTTCCTAGTGCATGTCCTATAGCTTACATTAAACATTTATAGCTAATCCAAATCTACCTTCAAATACCATTATGTTGATTTATAACTTGTGAGGACCTTATAACAAAACACTCAGTTTCTCTCTTCTGTACCTTACATCATTGTTGCCGTTAGTTTCACTTAAATATAAGCACACTTAAGCATATGCACACACACATATGATATTTACACTCATATGACAATTATGTATGATAAGCATACATAATTGAATACATTGTTGCTACTATTATTTTGAACAAACAATTATCTGTTATTTAGTTAATAAGGAAAATGAGTTTTTAAGAATGAGTTGATAAGAAAAAAAGCTTTTGTTTTACTTTTACTTAGTCTTTCTCCAATATTCTTTCTTTCTTTATGCAAATCTAGGTTTTGACCTATATTATTTTTCTTCTCTTTAAAACACTTTTTAAATAGTTTTTGCAAGGGGTCTACTGACAGCCAGTCCCCCCACCTCAATTTTTGCGAGTTTTATTTCTCCTTCACTTGCTAAGGATAATTTCACAAGATACAGAATTTCATCTGTGTGACTTTTTTCCTCAATATTAAACATTTCAGCTTCCTTTCTTCTTGTTTGCATGGTTTTTGATAAGAAGCAAGATATCATACCTTTACTTCTCTAGGGTAGAAAAAAAATTTTTTTTCTGGATTTTTCTGGGATTTTTTTCTTTGTATTTTATTTTTTTTAATCTTGAAAATTTGAGGTATAATTTTTTGGCATTTTTGGCATGGGTGTAATTTTTTCACATTTCCACTGCTTGATGTTCTTTGCACTTCCTGAATCTGTGATTTTGTGTCTGACATTGATTTGGGAAAATTCTCCTTTGCTATTATTTCAAATATTTTATATATTCCTTTCTCTATTCTTCTCCATCTGGGATTCTCATTACACATAAATTACACATTTTGTAGTTGTCCCACAGTTATTAGCCATTCTCTTCTTCCTTTCTTCTTCTTCTTCTTCTTCTTCTTTTGTTCTTTTTGTTTTTCAGTTTGCAGGCTTCTATTGATATGCCTACCAAGTCCCACAGATTCTTTCCTTAGTGGTATCCACTCTACTAATATGTTGCTCAAAGACATTATTTCTGTTATATATTTTTTTATTTCTAACATTTTTTTTCTCAGAATTCTCATCACTCTTCCTACATTGCCTATCTGAACTTACATACTATCTACTTTATTCATTAGAGCTTTTAGCATATTACTCATAGTTGTTTCAAACACCAGTCTGATGATTTCCAGCATCCCTGCCATCTCTGGTTCTGATGCATGCTCTGTCTCTTTGAATGGTGTTTTCTGTCTTTTCATATGCCTTGTAATTTTTCTTGATATATTAAGCTGATATACTGGTTAAGAGAAACTGCATTAAATAGGCTTTTGTAATGTGGTGGTTAATGTGGAATGAAGGCAAGTGTTCTATAGTTATCTTATATTTAGGCTTCAGTGTTTTAGTGAGCCTGAGCCTCTGGATTGTGAACTTTACAAGTGGTTGTCATATTTTTCTCCCCCATTAGACAAGATGGTTAGAGTGTGCTGGAGGTGGGTATTTCCCATCTCCTGGGTACATAGGTTTAGAGCTGGCTAAAATTGGGTATCTTTCTTCTCTAAAGTCTAATAAAACTCCAGCAGGTTAGGCACTAGTTAAATCGTTTCTCTGAAGGTAGAACTGTATTTAAGAATAGAGTGCTCTGTCATATTCTAAAATGGTTTCTTTTCCTTGCTGCTGGAAGCATGATATTTACTGTGAGAATCTGATCATCTCCTAGAGGTAAAACTCACAAAAGCATGAACGTCCTTCTATGAGCAGTTCCCCTGGAATTTTAAACTGTGACTTGCCAGACTGAATCAATTACAGTTTGGATTTTTCTACCTTAGCAGTGGCCCTCACAGAGGTTTCTGGTTCAGTAAGCTGTTTATATCTGCTTGTCCTTCCACTCTCAGGAGCAATGATTTACCCTGTGGACCTCATTTTTCCTACAGATGTAAGAAAAGTTGTTAATTTTTCTAGTTTTCTTATGTTTTTACTTGTTAACACGGAGGATAATTTTCATGTGAATCCAGAAACTGAAAGTCTCACTTTCTTTTTTTTTAATGGCTCTCTGGTCTTTGGAATAGGTATCAGGTATATCCCTTACTTAACTCAGTAACAGATCGTGTGCATTAATTCTTATTTTATATTGATAATCTCTAAAAAAAAAAAAAAAAAAGTGATAGTGCTAAGATTTCTAAAAGCCTATTTGCCCAGAAAAGAGAGTGCATAAGGCACTTCTTAAACATTTTTGAGGTTTTAACAAAGGATCTTACAGCAGGCCTCTTGAGACCTTGATGCTGAAATGATGTTTTATTGGCAAAGCTTTGGATTCAGTAGTTTCCCTAAGGCCATTTCATTCTTTGAAAATCTTTTTTCCAGGAAGGACTGACCATAAGAAATAGTTTCATTTTCAACCCAGCAAAACTTGGCTCATAATTTTTTTCTTTAAATTTTATTTGAAAACTGTGCAATTTCTTTTTTAGTTTTCTCTAAATATATATAATTTATCATATGCAGCAGCTTAAATAAATCAAATGGCACTTCCAACATTCTTCTGGAAAATTTCAGTGACCAAGTCCATATATATATTTTTCTGTTTTCCAAATTATTATAAATTGTGGTCAAAAATATTGTCTAATTTTCCTCTTCAATGTAACACATGTCACCTTTCCTCTAACCTCCAATAATAATATTTTTCTTATCCTTTCAGTCTTCTTTAACAATATCTTTGAGGCATTGAAGAGTAAATTTTATGAGATTTAAAGCCAGTACCATATAATTTAGGTTTTTCTTGAAGCC
This sequence comes from Galagoides demidoff, assembly GCA_963574575.1. Classification (NCBI taxonomy): domain Eukaryota; kingdom Metazoa; phylum Chordata; class Mammalia; order Primates; family Galagidae; genus Galagoides; species Galagoides demidoff. Next base: position 8,292 of record CAUYQV010022555.1, read on the forward strand.
CTACTTGACTTGTACCAAATTCCTTTTCTGTTAGCTAATAAGGCATGAAAATGTATCCCAAAATGTCAGTGGTTTAAAAAAAGTCACTTTTTGTGAAGTGCTAGACAGCTCTGCCCCACTGATAGTACGAGAGGGTTAAACATTTGGAGGCTTGATTTGACTGTAATATGCAAAATGGCTTATCCCTAGAGCTGGGAATTGATGCTGGCCATTATCTGGGAATTCAGCTGAGACTGTAAACAGAATGCCTGCATGTTACCTCTCCTTGTGGCTTGGTTCTCTCAAAGCATAGTGACTGTATTCCAAGAAGTATCCCAAGATGTTTCTAGTTGTGAGGAAATAAAAATTTGTAATACTCCTAAAGACTAGGTATAGAAGTAAAGGAGTGTCATTTCTACCATTAATATTTTCTTATTAGTTTAAATAGTCTCAAAGCCTATACATATGTACTCATCAGAGACAGGGAAATAAACCTCCAGTGACAGAGACTTGTCAGAGGGATGTTTTTATCCCTACTATATGTCAGGTCACACTTACAGGTACTTGAGAAGTGAACAGTAAAATCCTTGTCTTCTGTGAATTTACAGTTTAGTTAGATAAATGAACCCAAAAATGCATCAATAAATTAAAATATAAGTTACATATTAAGTTATGCTAAAAAATAGGACGTGATCATGTAAGGACGTAATATTTGATATGGTTGCAAGGTAGACCCCCACAAAGGGCTGCTGTCTAGGTAAACATATAAAGAAATGGGAAGGAAAACATATATCAAGTACAGAACATTCTAGATAGAGTTAGTACAAAGTTCCTGAGACGAAACCATACTTTGTCTTGTCAAGTAAAGCATGAAACCAGTAGGTAAAAGTAGAGAACCAAGAATTTACAGGCAGATGAGTCACATACTACCTAGTCAACCAAATTAAGGACTTTACTCACAATGATTATGGGAGACTTTAGAGGGTTTTAAGCAAACAAACAGCATAATGTAACTTAAAATTTGATATGATTTGGTCTTTGGATCCTGGCTTTAGAAAAGACTATGTGATTTAGAAAGAAAACAGCAAAATTAATTAGAAGGCTATTATTATAATGTGGTTGAGCGATATTGATGGATTATACTACAGATGGCTTAGATAGAAAGAGATATTGCAAATACTAAAAATATTTTTAAATAAAACAATATTTTGAGCATTTTGATATGGAATGAGAAAAAAATGAATTAAATGTGATTTCGGTTGATTTGGCCAGAGCAACTAGAAGGGAGCTGCCATTTTCTGGGTTAAGAGTGTGACAGTAAGAGATAAGTTTTTAAAGGGCAAAAAGAATGAAATGAAGTGCTTCATTTTCTATGTGGTTTGTAGGGATATATTTTAAATATGTAGATGGAGATTTAATTAAGCTATGGATATACATGGCTGAATTTAGGTGAGATATCCAGAGTAGAAATACACTTGAGAGGCATTATATATCAACAGTGTTGTAGCTATCCAAGACTACATCATTGACTCACGCTTTCAAAAATACATATCCTTGTGTATGGACTTCTAAGTTAAATCTGAGTTAACACCATGTGACTAACAGAATATGGCAACAATAAGCGTGTGTGATTTTTGTGGTGTAAACATATAAAGGCATTATAGCTTCTGTCTTAGTATCTTGAATTAGTTTCCCTGGAGGAAGCCATCCTCTTTGCCATGAAGACACTCTTTCAACAGTAGGAGGGGTTCATGTAAAGAGAGACTAAGGCCTCTGGAATATAGCCAACACCAACTTGTTAGCTGTTTAAATAGCTACCTTGATACTGAGTTTGTCAGCCCCGTTTAAGAATTGGATGATGTTAGCACCAGTCCATAACTGACAATAGCCTCATGAAAGACACTGAGTAAAATTATGAAACTAATTATTGACACCCCCTCCCAAAGAAAAATTCATTTATTTAAATTGTTTCAAGAGACTAAGTTTTGGGATGATTTTTTTTTTGCAAAAGTAAAGTAAAAATATATACTTTTCCTTTTTAACCAGAAATAGTGTGCTACAGTAACAAAACCTAGAGCAAATTAACTTGGGATTGGTAACAAGAAGAAGCTGGAAGTCTCTCAAGAGAAATATTAATAAAATTCTAAGAATCCAGAAAAATAACATTAACAAAAACTAATAGCTCTTAAAAAGACTATGAGCAAGAACCTATAGGAAAACAAAGAAATGTTCTTGAAAGCTGGAGAAAGGGGCATTGTTGTTATGTAGTAATATAAAATTTAAAATGAAATAATTTTAGAAATACAAAATATACTTAATAAACAAGTTAATTTAGCAAAAGACATTTCTAGGTTGTATGGAAAGTATCACCTGGCTTCTTGCCATTTATAGTAGAATAAAAATGAAAAAGTAAGTTAACAGTTTAATAGTTAAATGTATAAATTAAAATAAGATTTTCTATGTTCAAAATAAAACTTTACCTCACTCCTGCCTTTCTAGATGGCAAACAATGCTAAAAATAAGAAAATTGTTTTCAGGAAAAGATAAAATCCAAAACATTGCCATAAAAACATTACCTGAAGATAAAGTATGTAACGGTAAAGCCTTTCCCCAAGACCTTAGAAATTTTTAAGTAGAATATCAAATAATAATTAAAAAAATAGTCCCTCTACTGATCTTAGAGGCGGACTTTACCAACTCTCTCCATGAAACAGTGGGACTTGTAGGAATCTTAGGTGTATTTTCCTAAGGCAACCATACAGGAAGCCCAAGGTAAAAAAGAGTTTATTCTATCAAGATTTATTGATCACTATGGCCTTTTCTTTCTAATTGAGTAATCCTCCCCCCAAATAAGAATCAGAAGAGAGACTTACAATGTTTTTTTTAAGTGAATTGTATTTATAGAAGTACTGCTAGATTGTATTAAAAGTGGCAGAGATTACACAAAAGATAAAAGATAGTTTAGGACTTTGAATTATCATGGGCTGGAAAAACACTGAAAACTACTCAGTTGAAAACACCAGACATTTATTACAAAAAAGACAGGATGATTGGAAACTCTACTCAAATGGTGGAGTTAAGTGTCAAAATGAATAATCCCTGAGAAGTAGGGGGTTTATAAATCAAGAGAGTGGAACATGTGTCCAGCTGAACTTCAGGATGCTTGAAGGCAGTTATAGTTATGTGGGCTTCCCATTTACCCCTTTTTGAAGTGGACAGTTTGAGGCAGTCATCCTATCTGTCTGACCAACGTATTTTGGCTCTGTTGGGAGTAGTTCACTTGTCTCTTTTAGTTCACAGGTCTTCAATAGGAATTTCACTTGAAGTGGTATACTCTGTGAACTGAACCGGAAGAGCCTCAGTCACACCTGGATGAGATTAAGTGATGTTTTTGTCTGTTTGAGCTACTGTAGCAATATACCATAAATTAGGTAGCTTATAAACAACAGAAATTTGTTTCTTATAGCTCTATGGTCTTAGGAGTTCAAGATCAGGGCTCTGGAAGATTCTACATCTGGTGAGGATTTGCTTTCTGGTTCACGGATGGTGCTAATTCCTTACACAAAAGAAGAAGAAAGGAATCTTTCTTTGACATCTTTTTAAATTTTTTTTTAATTAATAGACTAATTAGTGGTACAAGCCTTTTTCTTTTTTCTTTTTTTTTTTTAATTAAATCATGAACGCATAGATCAGACCTCTTTTAAAAGGCATTCATAATTCGAGCAGAGGAGACCGAGCTGTATCCTTGCTTTCCCTGCCCTGGTTCGTGCACTGCTTTAAAAGTGTTCTCAGGTGAAGAGATGGCATTTGTGAAAGTGGATGGTTGCTGCGACAGAGTACCATTTTGAAATGCTGGAAGAAGAATTTGTTTGATCTGTAGTCGGATGGTCACTATTATGATGATCAGACCCATCAGAGTATCGAGGACAAGGTCCACATGCCAGTGAATTGCATCAACATCTGCATGGGGCACCAATGTCAGGATATTTAGCCTCCAGAAGGGAAGTCAAAAGACTGTATCTTGCAGATTGTTTGCCAAGATGGGAAAACTATCAGTCTTTGTACAGAAAGTACAGATGATTGTTTGGCATGGAAATTTGCACTCCAGGATTCCAGGACAAACACAGCCTGTGTGGGCTCTGTGGTCATGACTGAAGAGACATCTGTGGTTTCTTCCCCTCCTTCGTACACAGCATATGCCACACCGACACCTGAGGCATATGGCTATGGTCCCTACAGTGATGCATACCTACCAGGAACTCAAGTTGTCTATGCTGCAAATGGGCAAGCGTATGCTGTACCCTACCAGTACCCATATGCAGGACTTTACGGACATCACCCTACCAACCAAGTCATCTGTGAGCAGTATCGAGACAATGACAGTAATTTGGCACTGGGCATGCTGGCTGGGGTGGCCACCTGCATGGCCTTAGGCTCTCTCTTCTGGGTCTTCTACAGGCCTCTAGATCTTGATGTGCACAGCTTCTGATAACCCCATGGGCAATGATAGGATCTGCAGGGCATTTCCATTTGTGACATGCTTTTTTAATCATAGTTGTAATAGTTCCTTTGAAAGTAGTGATGTCTTAATTGTAACTGATCCATATAACTTTCTCAGCGGAGGGTTTGCACTGTGCTGTTTAGGTGAACATGAACTCCTTATGGGCACGAGCTCATTCCTAATGCAACTCTTGTAATACCTTATTTGAATATACTTATTTTGAAAGACGTTTTCTTTTTAGAGTTGAGTGTAGCAACTTTAGGGATAATTCATTTTTGTGTTGTGCCAGTAATATAGTTATGTGTAAATAAATGAGTGATCATGGCAAGAAAAATTGCAGCTTTTGTTTAACTTCAGACCTTCAAAGCTCAAGCCAGAGCTGGGCTGGTTGGGTCCTCGGTAGCTTCCTGAGGCAGTGATGTGAAGGCCCCAGACCTGCCCTCTAAATTTCACAAGCCCCATCCATTCAGGACAATAGGGGATAGCCCCACCTTGGGAAAGGATGCTTCCGAAACCTGACTAACTCTAGCTGCTTATTCTCATGTTATTTTGGTAGGTCTTGGTAGTAGGATTTTAGAAAGCATCTCAAATTAGGAATTGATTTGCACCTCAAATTTTTAGGGATTTATCCTTTAACACTTGAAGAAGGCAGAACAATAACAAACAAGTGTATGGAAGCAGATTTGCTTTATTCAGAGACATGGTTTTGTGTCAGCTTTGGGTGTTTTTATTGCAGCCTAAGCCTACTTGGAGCCTATTTTTCTACTGGTTGTGAGAGTGACAGTAAAAGAATCTGAGGGAAATAGAAGGAGACCCCTAGTTAGGACATTTCTCATTTCTGGCTGTCTGGGGATTGTGCTGGGTGGAGGATGCTTTTCTGTTCCTCTGAGGACCTGTCCTGGGCCAGACAAGGCCTTGTGACTGTCCGCTGAGTGCTGGGACAGACACACTGAAGTGGGGCCTGGGGATGTGAGAGACCTGCTCAGCGTACCACTCAGCTTGGCCAGGCCCCCAGCTTTGTTCTTGTTCCTGACCCACATGTGACAGAGAACCTTAGAACATCTGAGTTTTGAGCCCCCAAACATATGAATCTCGTGAAAACCCATAGTCTTGCCTTCCGTCCAATACTCTTATTTCCAGTATTATGAAGTATGTATTTCACTTATTCACATATTTCACATTTTATAACTCCTAATGACTCCGCTTTCTGTCTTGCATTCTATGAACAGTGCCCTCTTGCAAGGGCGGTTTAGTACAGTGAGGGTCCCTGCCCCACATTTCATGTGGTCTTTTTTCCCCAAATACACTCCCGGTTGCACAGACTGTTTTGTTTTTTCTGGCTGGTTCTTTGATACTGTCTCATACACATACTGCCTAGTCGGCTCTGTCTCTGAGGCACACTTACTTACCATGTTACACCAGATGCTAAACGAACTGAATAGTGACTGCTGGTCTGTATGGGTCTTGTTGCCAAAGGGGTGTCTGTTTCTACCAGGAGGGAAATGTGTCCTCTCTGGACAAAAGTGGTGTGTTACAACACTGGTGTCAGTGGTTTAAAATGCTGTGAAGAGGATTTTATGTCTTGTGTGATAGTGGCTTTTGCTCAGATTATAATCATCAAAGCTGTGTGCTTTACTTTCAAACTATTCATAGTTTCTCCTGTTGCATCAAGTGTAATTTGGAGTTACTGGGCAACCACACAGAACTCACTTATACCTGAGTGCTCTTGAAGGAAAGAGCACCTGTATGCTTCCCTGGCTCTTTCTGGCTGAAGAGGGAGAAGTGTGGATGAAAGCCTGGGCACCTGTGTGTGTCCTAGTCCCTGTCCCCCCTGGGGCCAGGCTCACAAGGCAGCCACAGTGGGGCAGGGGAATTTACTGTCAGTAGACTTGAGCCTGGTATGAGATGCATATTGCGGGGGATGGTGAGCTCAGATCAATTCCTTGCCAGAACTTCCATAGATGCCCACCTTCTCATCACCTCCATTTCTTAGCAGTGTCCTTTGTTAAGTGTGTGAGTTGGAAGAATTTTGTTGAAGTTTGAGTAAGCATTTTCCTTTCATGTATACTTTTAAATGATGATTGGCACCTGGGAGAAGTTAGCCATTGACTTTGTACACATGCTGATCTGATTGTCCTTTCAATTTCTTGAGTTAACTTCAGGGTCTTGGATATTAAAAAGAAGAGGGAGATCTATTGTTAATGTCTCAGATTATCATTCATGAACAGGGCCTGACTATATCTATTTTGGTTCCTAGGACACAGGGTTGCCATCTGGATCATGAGAAGAAGGCCCTGCAATTGGGACAGACAACCCAAGTTTATTTTTCACATCAAATGTTGGCCCTGTGTAATCTTTTTTTTTTTTCCTTAGTTTATATAGGCATAAGGCATGGAATACAGTTCCACTTTTCTTTCCAGAGTTGGTCTTTTTTGTGATTGCTTCCTGGTCTCTAGTGTTGTCTACAGAAACTGTTTTCCCCCGTATATGTGAATTACACATTTATAAGTGAAAATGTCAATACATTAAATGATCACTAACCTTAAAAAAAAAAAAAGGCACTCATCCCACTCATGAGATCTCTGTTCCCGCTACCTGATCACCTTCCAAAGGCCCCACCTTCTAATACCATAACCTGAAGGTTAATATTTCAACATGAAAATTTTGAAGGGATAGAAACATTTAGACCAAAGCAGATGATGAGATACTTGACCTTTAGACACCATCTGAGACATAAAGGGATGAGATTTTGAAAGGTATTGGGAAAAGGGTGAGTGTATTTTGTATGTGGGAGGTCTATGAACAAAGGCGAGTCTCAAAGACAGCTCCCAGTGATCTAAGCCTCTTTATGTAGTCCTTTTCCACATTGAATCAGGGATAACTTCGAATTTCCATGTTAAAACAGGGATCAATGGCAGAAATGAAGGTATATAACTTCTTATTTAGAGAAGTTTGCATAAAGTTTAACTGAGGTCTATGAATGATATCAGTCCCAGCTCATCATCTGTGTTAGTGAGCCACCTTGAAGATGGATCCTCTGGCTACAGTTAAGCCTTCGGATGATTGCAGCAACTGACTACAACTCTGTAAAATGCCACAATCCAGAAACATTCAACTGAGAAGGTTTTAGAGCTATTAGGTAACTATTATTATTATTATTATTATTATTATTATTATTATTATTTCAAACCACAAAATGTTGGAGCAGTTTATTGTAAAGGAATAGGTACATAAAACAGAAGATATTTAAAGGCATATGACTATATGAAATCATCAAATGCAAAGAGATATAGGAAAAACAGAAGAAGCCCAATGACTGATCCTAGAGACACTTCAATATTTAGGGATTTAATGGATAAAGGTAAATAAGCAAAGGAAACTTGAGGCAATGGCCAGAAAGAAAGATTAAAACAGATAAATTTAATATTCTGAAAACCAAATGAAGAAAGTGTTACAACAGGGAGGACTGTTCAAAGACGCCAGATATTGCAGGCGGGTCAAAAAGAATGAGAATTGAGCCCCAGATTCAGAAATGTGAAGTGCATTAGATATTCTATAAGAGTAGTTTGGGCCATTATGATTTAGGTTAGTATAAAATTCTTGGGAGGAAAAAAATTAGCATCAGTAAGTATAGACCACTCTTACAAGGAGTTTTGTTATAAATGGAAGGAGAACTATGAGATGGTAATAAAATCCATCTAGACTTCTCTCAAAAAGATACCAACCTAGGAATAAATGTGCATTATCTCAGCCATATAAGGAAATATACAAGTTCAAAACATACTATAAAAAGAAAGCACTACCAAATTCATGTTTGCTTCGTATTTGAAAAGCTGGGTGGTTAGAACTGACAATAAAAGGAAACCTAGAAAAAGCAGCAGAATTCCCACAGGACTTCCTAAATGATGTACTAGACAGCCCCACCTGCCACTGACTCTCCCTAACATAATTTCCACAATAAACATAAACAGAGCCAAAGAATCTCAGTAATCATATGATGAATGTGCTATCATATTATATCAGACAACTGTTATATTGCTTCTCCCTATCGCTGCAAAATTAAATAGTAAGTGAAGATACTTGGCTCCCAGGAATATTTGCCTGATTCCGTGCCCCCTAAAAATCACTGTAGATGATAGATAGTTGATGAGCATTTTGAATGTTTAGTAAAAAGGGAAAATTATTTTGTGTGATTATCACTAAAGTATGACTTGAAAAAAGTGAAGATTTGGGAAGTTAGAATACAAATAACTGAATATAATAGTTTGCCATTATAAGAGCAAAGAATAATAAAATTTCCATGGTTTAAATGTTTCCTCCCTCTGAAACTCATGTTATAACCTAATCCCCAATGTAATTAAGATGTGGGGTCTTTACAAGGTGATTGGGTCATGAGGCTTCTGCCTTCCAAAACAGATTAGTCTATTCCCGGATTAATGGGTTTGTCCAGTAGTGAGTGAATTATCACAAGATGGGTTTGTTATGAAAGCCAGTTTTTTCTCAGTGTGTCACCATGTTATGTATGACACAGCAAGAAAGTCCTTAAGTGATGTAGACCCTTGACCCTGAACCTCCCAAAGACCAGAAGTATAATACTATACTTCTATAATATTTCTGTTTATTACAAATTACCCAGCCTGTGGTATTGTTTTTTAGCAGAAGAAAATGGACTAAGATAGAAAATCAATACTGAGAGTGGTGTTATTACTATAATAAATACCTGAAAATGTGGAAGTGGCTTTGGAATTAGGTAGAGACTGGAAAAATTTGGAAGTGCAAGCTAGAAAAAAACCTCTGGTGCCATAAAGGAAGCATTAAAAGTGATTCTAGTGAGGACTCAGAAGATGACAAAAAGACTAAGAAACCTCTGGAACTTCTTAGAGGTTATTTAAGTGGTCATGACCAGAATGATGATAGAAAAGTAGAGAGTAAAGGTCATGCTGACAAACGCTGGGATGAAAAGAAGGGACAAGGTATTGGAACCTGGAATAAAGGTGATCCTTATTATTGAAAGCCAAACTTGAGAGTGATGAGGTAGGATATCTGGTGGAAGATATTTCTAAACAGCTAAGCCCTCAAGATAATGTATAGTTACTTTTGGTGGCTTACAGTGAGATTCAAGAACAAAAGGATGATTTAACAATAGGATTTACCATTAAGGAAGAGTAAAATGTAACAATTTAGAAAATTTTCAACCTGGCCATGTATAAAACAAAAAAGCCTATTCAGATATCACCAAATGACCATCTTCTATAAAGATGAGTGCTGATAGATAAGAGCCAGGGCCTCGGGGAGATATAAAAGAAAACCCAAAGGCATCAGAGAGCTCTGAAGTTGCCCCATATACCATCAGAGGCCCAGATGCCTAGGATGGCAGAATAATTTTGCAGGACAGGGTAGGGGCACCTTCCACAGACCCACGGCTGAGAAACATGTCAGGACAGTTCCCTAATCCTGGTGCAGCAAGCCTGAAGCAGCCACAGGTGTAGCTTAGTCTGCTGCTCTGAAACGTACTACCTATAAAAAACTTTGTGGTGCTACACTATGGCTCAAGCAGGCCCACATGTGTCTGGTGCTACTATTCCAGAGGGCACAGCAAGTAAGCCTTGGTAGTGTCCATGTCGTGCTAATTCTGCAGGTATGCAGAATGCAAGAGCTGTGGTACCACAGCAGCCCCCACTTGGATTTCAGAGGATGTACTGAGAAGCCTGGAGACCCATGCAGAGACTTATCACAGGGACAGAGCCACCAATGATAGCCCTCAACAGGGAAATACCAGTCAGAAATGTGGGATTGGAGCTGGAGCCATGCCCAAGACTCAGGACTGTAGAACCAGTAGCAGCAGACAATGTCCCCTTGAGAAATCTGCAGCCACTGGTGAGCAACTCCAACCCAAGAGAGCTGATGGGTAGATTAAGTCATAGGGGTGGGATTACGTAATACCTTGGGGGTCTACCCACTACCCCAAGGGCATAAAATGCTGGACATGGAGTCAAAAAGGCTATCCTCCAGCTTTAAGATTTTATCTTTGCCCTACTGTGTTTGGACTTATGTGGGGCCTGTTACTCTTTTGGCCTATTTCTCCCTTTTGAAATGGTAATGCGAACCCTATTCCTGTCCAGCCATTGTATCGTGGAAGTAGATAATTTGTTTTAATTTCATAGGCTCAAAACTGAGTCTTTGGATTTTGGACTTTCGAGTTGATGCTGGAAGGAGTTAAGACTTTGAGGCTATGGGGATGGAATGAATGTATTTGTATGTGAGAAGAACATGAGTTTGGGGAGACAGGGGGATATGCTCTCATTTGAACACTTTTCCCTCTAAAACTTATGTTGAAACTTAATGTACAATGGAATAGTATTAAGAGATGGGCTTTTAGGAGGTGATTAGGGTCATGAAGGCTTTGTTCTGACGAATGGATTAATTCATTCATGGATTAATGGATTGTCCCTAGAGTGCATTAGGTATCTATTATGAGAGAGGGTCCATTATAAAAGTCAATTTGGCTCTTGCCCTGTGATGCCTTTTCCTATGTTATGATATAGCAAGAAGGCCCTCATAGGATGCAGCTCCTTGACCTTACATTTCTCTGTCTCTAGAACTATAAAAATTAAATTTATTTTTATTGGAAATTATGTAGTCTGTGGTAACATGTTACAGCGATAGAAAATAAATTAAGATAGATATATTCAATGAAGCGGTGTCATTTAGTAGTGGAGATAACTTATTCATAGGTTTAAATCTTGACTTGCCCTTTACATCATCCCAAGTAAATTACTTAAGCCTCCTAACCTCGGTTTACATGCCTATAAAGACCATAATAGCTGCTTTGCTATTAAGTAAAATAGAAAGAATGTCCCAAGCTTGATAGATACAACAGGATGGATGCTATTTGCCAATTTGGACTGCCAAAACAAAATGCCATAGACTGGGTGGCTTAGAAACTGGAAATTTATTTTCTCACTGATCCATAGCCTGAATAGCTAAGATTAGAGTGCCAGTATAGTCAGGTTTTAGTTTTTTCATGGCTTTCAGATGGTTACCTTATCACTGTATGTTCACACGGTCTTCCCTTGGTATGTGAACACAGAGAAAGCAAAAGTGAGGGAAAATTCTGTGGTACCTCTTCTCATAAACACACTAATCCTGTCATAAGCATCTGCCCATATAACCTCATCTAACCCTAATTACCTTCTGCAAGTCACCTCTAAATATCAACACATTGGGAGTTAGGAATTCAACATATGAATTTAGACATGTCACAAACATTCAATCCATAACAAAGGATGATCAAAAAGAAAAAATATTATGGCATTGAAACAATTATTATTACAGAGACTATTAAACCAACTACTAATAACAATCTTATCCAAGAATTTTACCTGTGGTTGCTTTTGTTAAATAGTGTTATTAAAGACTTTCTTTTGTAAGAATTTTGTTTGCATTTATTATTAAAATACTTTGCATTCAATATATGCATGCTTGTATTATAAGCTTGCAAGCTTTTTGAGGATAGCCATTGTGCTACATTCATTTTGTAAGTTATGACACCTAACACAATGCTTGAAATGTAATAAAAGTTTTATAGATGTTTGATGAATGAATAACTGAAATTATGTATTCTAGATACACTTTTCATTCATTTTTAGACCTGCACTGCACAAAAGAATCTGAAAATGCAGATAATAATATAATTTTCAATAAAAAAGGCATATTATTTTTAAAATTATGATACATAAAGGCTTTTTGAAAATGCTATTTTGGATATTTTTGGATGAATGTCACAATCTTAAATTTCTTATGCTATCTCTTTGCATTCTGACAAGAAAAGTGGTTTTTCTCCATCTTAAACTGGCCACTGTAAAAAATCAAACTGTTATTGGCAGAGAAATTAGTAGATAGAGTTGGCTCTGGTCTTTAATGGAAATGTAATCAGCAGTCTGTCTTTATGAGGGTACACTGCTATCACCAAATATCCACTTAGGTGGTGAGGCCAAGGCTGTAGGCAGCAGTCCAAAAGCATTAACATTCCCAAGGTGACAATAAAAAGATGAAATATGCTCATAGGGAGAAGATCTGTTTCAGATTTCCTAATATTTTAAAAGTAAAAGAGAAAGTTGGTCTTTTTATATCAATTTAGTTGGCTGAGGTTCTCTAATTTGCCAATAAAAGGCTTTACTACCATCCATCCAATGAACTCACAGTGCATTTGTTAGCTGAAGGGCGTATTCCCCTTGCAGTCATGCAGAAAAAGTTAACTGGCTCACAGTAAAAGCCTTCAGAATAGTTTCATCTCCTTCATGACACAAAAGACCCTTCGTAATCCACGTTTGTATTTCTCAATATAGTTATCTCTGCTGGTATTGTTCATCTTAAAACGTGTGTTCAAATGTTTTATATGTACTTTCACATTCTACCTATGTTTACAATTAGATGTTTTTGTATTTGTACATACTCTTCTATTCATGCCTTCCTTCTTGGTTTATCTGGAAAGACCTCAATATCTTCTCACACCAAAGTCAGGCATCACTTCTACTATAAATAGTAACTACCCAAAAAGACATTCAAAAGTAAAACCTCTCCAAATATTTATTTTCTTAGAATTCCTGCTTTGGGTCCAATGGCATTTTCCCCAGTACATACTGAATTTTAGATATTTATTTTGTAAGTCTCCTTTACTAGTTTCCAAACTCCCTGAAAGCAGAATATATACCTGTGTTATTTTGTATCCCAAGATTCAAGGACAGTTCCAAACATATATGTTAAATTTATATGTCCAAATGAGTTTGACTCCTAGAGGCACATATAAAGCACCCAAAGATATTTCAAAAGATAGGAAAGCCATTATTTTCAATACTGCTATAAATTGCAGTAGAACAGCCATCCTTAGAGTAATAGTACACATAGTACATATTATAGATTAGATTATATAAATCATGAAAAAAATCCCACATTTTCCGAGATATCTTGATATACAGTAGTCTGTCCTTTGTCCATAGGTTTGCTCTTAGCAGTTTCAGTTGCCTACAGTCAACCACAGTCTAAAAAATGTGCATTCTGTAGATGTTGGAGAGAAAGTTCTGTAAGTGTCTATTAGGTTCACATATCTAGAATGCAGTTCAAATCTGATGGGATTTTTTTCTTATTTTCTGCTTGGATCATTTTGCTGAAAATGGGGTGTTGAAGTCCCCTACTATTGTTGTATTGCAGTCTATCTTTTCCTCTAGATCTATTAAGAATTGTTTTATTTTTTTTTTAGATGCTCCAATGTTTTTGTTTTTGTTTTTGCAGTTTTTGGCAGGGGCTGGGTTTGAACCTGCCACCTCTGGCATATGGGGCCAGCGCCCTACTCTTTTGAGCCACAGGCGCTCCCCAGGTGCTCCAATGTTAGATGCACTTATAATTGATATATTGACCTTCTTTCTATTATATAACATTCTTTGTCTCCCTTTACAGTTTTTAATTTAATATCTATTTATCTAAGTGTCACTGCTGCTTTTTTTTTTTTTTTTGAGACAGAGTCTCAAGTGTTGCCCTGGGTAAAGTGCTGTTGTGTCACAGCTCACAGCAACTTCAAACTATTGGGCTTAAGCGATTCCCTTGTCTCAGCCCCTCAAGCAGCTGGAACTCCAGGCACCCACCACAATGCCCAGCTATCTTTTGGTTGTAGTTGTCATTGCTGTTTGGCAGGCCTAGGCTAGATTTGAGCCCACCAGCTCTGGTGTATGTGTCTGGCACCCTAGCTTCTGAGCTACAGATGCCAAGTCATTCCTGCTCTCTTTCGATTTTCATTTGCATAGAATATTTTTCAATCCTTCCCTTTCGGTTTACATGTGAAGTGAGTCTTTTGTAGTTATCACATAGCTGGGTTTTGTTTTTAATCCAATTAGCCACCCAACGTTTTTTAATTGGAAAATTTAATCAATTTACATTCACAGTAAATACTGATAGGTAAGAACTTACTATTGATATTTTGTTTTTTGTTTTCTGGATGTCTTACAAATTCATTCTTACTTTCTTCCTCCATCACTGTCTTTCTTTGTGGTAATTTTTTTCTAGTAGGATATTTTGATTCCTTTTTTTTCTTATAGGTCTTTGTTTTGTGGTCACCATGAGGCTTCCAAAAAACATCTTATAGTTACAAAAGGTTATTTATGCTGATAACATTAACTTTGATTGCAAAGACAGAGAAAGAGGGAGAGAGCAAGCTCTACTCTTGAACTTCACAGTTCCACATTCTGAATATTTATTTGATGGCACAATTTTCATCTTTTAATTTTGCATATTCCTTAATAAATTGTTATAGTTATTATTTTAAATAGTTTTATCTTTTGACATTCACTAAGATATAACCATCACATGATTGAGTATTCAAAGTTTGACTGTGTACTTACATTTTACCAGTGATCTATATACTTAAGGAGGTTTTCATATTATAGATTATCATCCTTATCTTTCATTTTGAAGAACTCCCTTTAACATTTCCTGTAAGATGGGTCTAGGAGTGATGAATTTCCTCAGCTTTTATTTGTCTGGGAAAGTCTTTATTTCTTTTTTATTTCAGAAGAAAAACTTATTAAATATAGTTTTCTTGGTTGACAGTTCTTATTCCTTTAGCACCTTGAATATATCATCCCACTATTTCCCAATCTATATGGTTTCTGGTGTAAAAGCTATTGTTAGGCATACTGGAACTTCCTTACACACTCTTTCTTTTCTTTTGCTACTGTCAGGATTTTCTCTTTTTCTTTAACATTTCAAATTTTGATTATAATCTACCATGGGGTATTGCTATTTGGATGGACTATTATAGGAGACTTTTGATCCTCTTTTACCTGAATATTTATATATTTTTAAGGTTTAAAATGTTGGATCTTTTTTTCTTTAAATTTTTTACCTATTTGTCTACTTTTGCACCTTAATACCCCATAAATTTGCTCTTTTGGTGCCATCCTGTAAATCTTTCATCAGTTTTTTATTCTTTATTATTTGAATCTATATTTTCAATAAACTGATCTTTGAGTTATAAATTATTTCCTCTATTTGATCAAATCAGTTATTAATCTTCTCTATTGTTTTTTATTTTGTTGACTGTATTTTTCAGCTCCAGAATTTCTGCATGATTTTTAAAAATTACTATTTCAATCTATTAAATTACTCTGTTAAATTTCTTGGTTTTTAAAAATCTAGTTTGAGTTCTTTGTCAGGCAATTCTTCCATCTCCATATCTTTAGAGTCAGTCACTGGAAACTTCATTTATCTATTTGGTGATGTCACATGTCCCTAACTGATCTCCATTTTATATCTGGTCACCAATGTCTGCTCATTGATGTATGTTGCAGCACTGGGGGACCTTAAACCCAGGCCTGCCATGGCCAGAATTCTTTGGCCACCAAAGCTGACACAGCCTTGAGTCACATATGTAGCCGATGACTGTGAAGGCCATATCCTATAGGTCATGCCTAAGGACTGAAGTTCAGTTGCCTATCACTGAGGTTTATTCAATGCCCAAAGCCATGATAGTCAAGTTGTGGTGATGTGGATAAGAACTTCAGTCTGTCTCACTAGAGCCATTGCTTCCTATCTAGTATCAGACAATGAGCTTTTATCTGACACTGGGTTATGAGTTCTCCTGGGTACTGGGGGCATGTCTAGAGACTCTTCTCATGGTTACTGGCCTATTTTCAGGAGTTGTGTGATGTTACCCAGTGCTCAATTTTATTTTTGTGGGCCTAATATAAGATTCCAAGGCAAAGACCTATGATTACTTTCTTCTTTCTCTGAGCACATAATGTCTTTCTTTGCACCTTATTGCCTGGGATTGGAAAAATAGTGATGTGGACAATGCCATGATCACTGACGTCACACTGATTTAGGTCCCACTGCCTGAATCCCAGTGCCACTGCAACCAGTACAGCCCTAGGGTATATCTGAGGTCTACAGATACTATAGCCTTTCTGCCACAGAGGTTTATTCAAGGCCCAAGGCCACTATAGTCAGCTGGCAATGATACAGGCCAGAACTCACGTCTATCCCAGAATGGCCACAAGTTTCTGTCTCCAGCTAAAGTGGTTCTAGAAGCTCTATCTCCAGGTTTTTGTCTGGTATCTGGCCTGAAGGGATTGTGCCCAGTGCTGAATTTCACTGTGGCAGTTCCAATACTGGGTTTCAAGGACAGTCTTATTCTTAGTTTCCTCTCCCTCCCTCAAGTTTCTCCCTATGCTATGTTATCTGGGATTGGGAGAGAGATGACTTAGGTAACAATAAGCCATCCTTTCTACTGTCTTCAATGCATCCTTTTGTTATTATTAACATGCTAAGGCCAGCTACTGTGGTTTCTCACTTGGTTTCATTATCTCTTGTGAAGGTTTTGGTGAGTATGGATAGTAGTTCCAATTGATGTTTCAGTGGAAGAATGATTGCTGGTGTATGATTCCACCATCTTTCTCTACCCCTCTCTCTATATATTTCAAAACATCATATTGTATATACTAAATACATATAACGCAGAACCGCCATAGGTGACCACTTCCCTACATTGACTACCTCCTTAAGTTGATCTAATTTTCGTAGACTGGATATGCACCACATGTATGTACAGGACAGTAGGCCTACTTCTTTATGTTGACCATATTCATACATTGACCAATTTATTACCTTTGGGTGGTCAAATTAAAAATTGCAAAGTTCTACTGTAATTTTTATTAAAGTTAATTAAAACTAATTAGTTAACTAATTTTTAAAAAGGAAAAGAGAAAGAATTGACAAGCAAAAAGAATTATGAAAGTTAAAGCAAAGGAGTACAGAGCATGTTATCATAATGGTCATTATATTTATACTTGTATAGAGTAGTGTTTTAGTATAGCTCTCTCAAGACAGGTTTAACCTCTCTATGAAAACTTATGCATCTAAATAAGCAGTCAGTCATATTTAAATGAGTGCTATATTTTCTATATCATGGATCTCAGAAAGAGGGGAAAAATTATCTTCTGCTTAATTATGTAATTGTGTTCATGAGTAGAAAATTAATTAATGTGTCTCCTATGACCCTATTTATCCAATAAATGTCAAAGAAAGAGTGATTAACATTTATGATAACTCATTTTAATATCATTAATACACTTCTCACTTTAAGCCTTTATTGACTTCTGTCTACATAGTGGTCTATATTTTACAAAGTTTTTTTTAAATAAACTCATTTCATCTACATTATTTCAATTTTTATTGAATGAATGCCTATTGTATAGAGATTTTGGTAGACTCTGAAGAAAAAATGATGCCCCAAACAAGACACAATCTCTGATTTGCTTATAGCAATAGTTCTACTGCTAAAGTTCTATCTTAGACTTACCTGAAGGAGACTTCAAAATTTACTGATACCCAGGTCCATGATCCAATTTTACCATAAGCATGAGTTTAACTTACTCTGGTACTATCTGTCTCCATTATAAGGGGTGTATATTTCTTAGCATTCTTTTTCAAGTAAAAATTTTGATATTTTTGCAAATAGTCCTCTCTCTGTTTTTGTCTGGTTTCATAGCTGAAAAAGAAAAGGAAGTTATTCAGTATAATGCCACTGGTCTCTCTCAACTTCAATGATTATCTTTTATTCAGTAAACATTTCTCTGCTACTAATTTTCTCTTTATTCCATCTATTGAAAAAAATACTTCTTTTTTCTTTACTACAAGACCTTCTAGTTTAATGAGTTTAACTATAGACACAGGTTGCTGATATTTTTTTACTATATAAAAGACCATAATTTGTTCACTCGATTAATAACAATATTTAAAATGCCCCATGACCAAAACATAGTTTTGAAAGAATGGATGAATGACTGATTTTTAAGACACATCTGTAAAGATTGTGTTTTTAGGGCAAAAAGCTACTCTGGCTCATAGATTTTCCCCAATTCTACTTACAATGGTATAATCTTTCATGATATTTATCTGTTTATGGTATTTTTTAATTGTGAGGCTATCAGTAGGCTTTCTCTTCTGTGGTCTAGCTCTCCAGTGCTTATTCACAACTTGTTCTCTTCTCCTTCTAGGCAAATGAGAAGATGATTTTTTTTTTTTTCACTTTCCTGAAATTAGCAAGGCCATGTGACTTGTTCTGGCTAATGGTTTATTTCACACATTTCTTCTACACCAAATCATTTTAAATTCTGGTTAAAACTCTACTATATTTTTCCTTCTGACTGTGATACCTATCAAACTTGGGAGTCATGTCATCCAAATGGTATACTTATAAGATAAATGGTAGATTTTTCAATAATCTGTGTCAACATGACTATGTGGAACAGAAGCCCCTGCTTGTCTGCATGCAATAATAGTGTGAATAAGAGTTAGAGATTGTTTAATCATCTGCTACAACATAAGGCTACTCTAACCTGACTAATATAATCTTGTTGTCTTAGGATGAGAAGCAGTTTCAGTGGTAAACCAGGTTATTTATGACTTTATTCTTCTTTATTCACTGAACAGTGGGTTGCATAAGCCTCCATAAAACAGAGTGAAAAGGCCAAAAGGTCAAACTTTGAGATAAAACAGCCCACTGCTAAATTTTAACTTCTTTCCAAAATAACATATATGGGCACCATCAATGGGTGCCAGAAAAGTATATTATTATAATCTCAAAGACACTTGTGAATTTTTATCCACTTATGCTTTCCATTTTTGAATTTATCTTATTTTTCCCCTAAAAGTTCTAGTTACTTTTCTTCTTTAGAATTAATTAATTACTCTTCAGAATTATCTCTCTGAAATAATGCTCCAGACTCAAAGATGCTATATGAGAAGAGTTATAATCATATATTAGCCAAACATAATTGTAGATATTGTGGTTATTCATAGTATTAGTACTTTAAAAGAAAGAAAATTGGATTGATTTTGCTAAGCTATTCCATTTACAGCTGTCATTCAACATACTGAAAATATTTCCTCTTTGTGTTCAAAGGTCATGTAAAATGCCAGTCTGCCTCTTTGAAAAGTAATGGAACAGTCATGGGAGATGAAACAGAAAATCACACGTCCATTCATTTCAAACATCAATATAAATACTTGCAAAATTAATTCTGTGTACATATTTTAAAAGGTAAAAGATTTAGTAATCTGAAGAGAAACCAGAGTATCTACATATTTTAACATTAAATGAAGCTTTTATTTTTTCCTCAGGAAGAAATAAAATTACTTTTCTATTCTTAAGACTATTCTATGCCAAACAAACTATTATTTCTATTTATAACTACCTTTTTACCTATGGGGAAAAATGCATCATTTCTGATTCTGTCTATTAGGTAAGTGGTTTTTATTAAGAGAATGCATTGATATTTCAGACAAAATTTAGTGAATTCAGATTAACAAAAACATTACCCATTAAAAGACTGCTTTACCAAGAACAATACTTCAAATGTAGCAAGGTAAAAGTACCTTTGCTGGAGAAATAGGGAGTGCATTAGCAGTCTTTATTAGTTTATGTTATGTAACATAACATAAGATATCCCAAAATCTCAATGATTATCAGCAAAAACTTTGTATCTTGCTTATTTTTCTTTCTATTACTTGTCATTTTGGTTTTGATCCATTTAAAGTCCCGCATTGTAGGAACAATCTCTACTAGGGTCATGTTATTTTTATGACAGAGGAAGAAAGTCAACAGCAGACCACGTAAGAGTTTGTAAATCTTATGCTCTGAAGTGACACATACCACAATACTTGCATTTCATTGACCAAAGCAAGAGCACACAGTGTAGGCTCATGTCAATAGAATGAAAGAGGTAAAAATTATTTAGAAACAACAATAGAATCTCCTCAAAGGTACTTTTTCCACTTAATCATTTCTCAATTGTTACAGTTTGAGTTAGACTAGTGTGACTAAATGAAGTCTCCCTCAATTTCATGAGACCCAAAACTTATCTCTGTCAACCCTCATTTCCCTGGGAATATGTCAGTCTAATTTTCACCAACATGTGTATCCCTTAATGTTTAGGTCTTTCTAAAACTTTCCTTGTTTTCTCATACCCTAGAAGATTAGGCTCATAAAGGTAGAAATCTCAAGAAATGACATTTTGTCTTTATCTTTTAAAGCTATTTACTGAATGTAGCAGAAAGAGTGCTCCATTTTTCTTTTCAAGTCAAGGCAATTTTCTGGATCTAGAGTCCCTGCTTTGAAAAACTATGCACTCTGAGGAACAAATTCAAACTCATGAACTCTGGATCATCTCATGACTATCAGATATTGGTAATTTTGTTTCTATTTGAGTATTAAGACATCCTCAAATTAAGTTGAATAAAGTTTAATATTATTTCAATACATTTATGGCATTGCTTCTTTTCCGTGCTTGGTTTGAGTTCTAATCCTAACACTCTTTAAATGCAAATCATGCTTTTCTTAAGAAATCTGAGTACTAAAACTCAGACCTTAGAGTCCTCTAAAATACCCTAATCTTAAACACAAGAAAACTAAATTATTGTGGTACTCACAATCTCACTGGATAAGAATTGGATGCAGACCACCTTGTAACTTCAATACTTCTATTTTTCCTTCCAGTGGAAATATTGTTGGGTTTAGAGAAGTCTGACAATATAGAGCATTCAAATGAGAGCCTTGAGCATGACTCACTGCTCTAACTTCTGTACACTACTCATGAGTCTTTGATTATAATAGGCTCTGAGCTCTATTACTTATGGATATGACACCCATGTGATGATTTCTGCCTTAGATTATTTCTATAAAATTCAACTTTTTCTTTGTTATCTTGTAGAAATGGTGAAGGTGGTAGTGGTAGTAGTTGTAGTAATAGTAGAAGAATTAACAAACCCATTTAACCTTACAGTAAACCTTAGGGGTACTACCAGAGTACAGATGAGGAAAGTGAATCACAGAGATGGAAGTTAACTTGCTCAGAGTTCCAGTGCTAGAAAACAGGAGAGCTGAATCCAGGCAGTATAACTCCAGAGTCCAGCCCAAAACCACTGTGCTTACTGTTCCCTTCCTTCTATTCAGTTAGCTGATATAAGTTCCTATCTCTCTACCTACATTGTGACAAGAAATTTTTAAAGCTGCTCTTTGGGGGAAAAAAAAAAAACATTACTAAAAAATAATATGGAAACAATCATTTATTTATCTTTATTTAATGGCATTATGAAATAATATCTAATTAGAGGGCAAAACAAATCTACAACGTTTGGCTTAAAATGACTACTATTCTTGGACAATGTGTGGTTTCCTTTAATATAAATTACTTTGTGATGTAATTTTGTGTGCATTCATTAATCTACTTTTATTTTAATGCAAATATAGTCTGTTTTTGATCATCTATTTACTAAAATGTATACTAATACATTCTGCTTTAAAGCATCCAGACATATTACTGTGATGAATGTTAAATAAATTTTATTTTATATATACATATGATAAACTTAAGCACATTAAAAGTTAAAGAATTTATTTGAACTAAGATTCATGAATCCAAAAGTTCCAGACCACAGAAGTGGCTAGGCTCCACTGAGGGGAGTGTGAGAAGAAAAGTTTTATTATAAAAAATTTGAGGAAGCAAAAAAAAAAAAAAAATTTGAGGAAGCAAGCAATCAAAATATTTGATTGGTAAAGTAAAAGTCTTATTGATTAGAGAGCAAATAATCCTGTTAAAAACTGGACAAGAGGCTGGTTTTGGTGGCTCACACCTGAACCGTAGTATTATTAAGAGGCCAAAGCAGGAGGATTGCTTGAACCCAGGAGTTTGAGACCAGCCTGAGTAAAAGTGAGACCCCATCTCTACCAAAAATAGAAAAATTAAGTGGGCATTGT
Source organism: Galagoides demidoff (assembly GCA_963574575.1). NCBI lineage: Eukaryota > Metazoa > Chordata > Mammalia > Primates > Galagidae > Galagoides > Galagoides demidoff. The sequence goes on from CAUYQV010022555.1 coordinate 30,581, forward strand.
GGCAGCTGCCTGTAGTCCCAGCTACTGGAGAAGCTGAGGCAGGAAGATCACTTGAACCCAGAGTTTAAGGTTGCTGTGAACTACAATGATGCCATGGCACATGGCACTCTATCCTAGCAGAGTGAGACTCTGTCTTAAAAAGAAAGAAAAAGAAAAAAAGAAAAGAAAGAAAAGAAAAGAAAAATTGAGCAAGAGACATGAATAGAAACTTTGCTCATGAAAACAGAAGAATAGCCAATAAACACATTTAAAAAAATGCTCATCACCCCTAATCATCAGAGAAATGCAAATTGTAACAACTTTGAGACATCAGCTAACCCAAGTGAGAAGAGCCCACATCACAAGGTTGCACAGCAACAAATGCTGGTGTAGATCCTGAGAGAAGAGAATACTCATGCACCGTTGATGGGACTACAGACTAATATAATCTCTATGGAAAGAAGTACGGATAATATTCAAAGAACTAAAATTAGACCTTCCATTTGATCCTGAAATCACATTACTAGGTATCTACCCAAAAGAAAATAAGACTTTTTACCATAAGGACATTTTCACTTGAATGCTTATAACAGCACAATTCACAATTCCAAAGATGTAAAAACAACCCAACTATGCTTTAATATATGAATGGATTAATAAATTGTGGTATGTATACCACAAAAGCTATTAAGCCATAAAAAGGTGAAGATTGTATATCTTTTGTAACAATCTGGGCAAAATGGAGAACATTCTCCTAAGGGAAGTACATGTATCACAAGAATGGAAAAACAAGAAACAGTAATAAATTGGAACTAGTTGATTAACTACATGCTCAATGAAAGAAAAACTCAACTAAATTCAAGTAAGGGAGAGGAAGAGAAGAGATTGGATAAATTTCCACCCAAGGGGTGCACGTCATGGGTATATGGCATACTTCCTGGGTGAATGACATAACTACAATGTGGATTTTACAAAAGCAGACTAGGCAGCCTAATTATATGTATCCTCATATTAATCTGAAAAAAATTTTTTAAGTGAAAAATCTCTAGTAACACTTTGGTTGGTAACTACTGAATGATTAAACTTAAGTTTCACTTTATTGTTTTTACTGAATTGGGTTCCAGTTTTCTTACATAAGAGTGCAAGTCTCTGGAGCTATCTCAGCCTAACGGTGGTTTTTTTTGTTGTTGTTGTTTGTTTGTTTTGTTTTGATTTTTTATAATATCTACAACCCCCTGTTTTTACACTTATTCCTAAAGTAAGTATATTAGACACAATTTCTATAATTAGAATTATAGAATTATATTACTCTTTCTTAGATTATATTCAAAATTTGATCACATAAGAGATTTTAGATCATTTGTCAGGAAATTTTGAGGACAATCAAGGACAAATTTGAGTACAATTTTCATATGAAATTCCTATATGGTCAAAAAACAGGGTTACTAGCACCATTTAGAGATTGTGTTATAATAGAATCATGTGACTAATAATCTAATAATTTTGGAATCATAAGATGCTGATTTCATTAATGAATCATCACATTAGCAATGTGAAAGTACTTTTAAACCTTATTTTGAGAATACATTTGTCAATTTTTCCCACTCCAAAATGTCTGCAGCCCTTGTCATGGGCAACACTTTTTATTAGTAATAGTAGGTGAAAATATGTTCAAATCTATGGAATGCTAGCAAACAAAGTTAACCTACATGACTTTGAAACTCTGTTTAAATTATTTTAACAAATAAGGGGGAAATATAAAATAAATTCAGGAAGCTGGTTTCAAAAGAAATACAATAAGAAATAGTACACATTTTAAAATCCAAGTAACATCTTGATTAATTCAATTAATTTTATTCTGTGTCAGATGTACAGTCTGTAATTAATAGGTCTTGGGTGATTTAAGTTGAGATGCCTCCAAAACACTTAGTAAACACTGCTGCTTATTATTGATCTTGTAAATTATTGGGAGTGAGATACTATGTCCTCTCATCTTAGAACCTCCAGAACCTAGATTAATGTATGTGCACCAAATACTTATTAAATGAGTAAGCAAATGAAAAAGTAAAGGGATAAATAAAAAGGAGCAAAGTTTTATATACTTTAATAGTCCCCCTCAAATTCACTTACATTAAGGCTCATTCAATTTGTACACTGCAGGGGCAGAGACAAGATGGCAGACTGCAGCCAGCTCTTTACAGAGGCTCCCATCCAGAAGGAGACTTAAAGGACAGAAGTTTAGCAAGGGAGCTGATGGATTGGAGCCAAGCCAAGAGAGAAGATTGAAGAACGCACTTCAACCTTGCTGAGGCAAGCTGCAACCCCTAAAATACAATCAAAAGGTACAAAATCCACCACCAAACAGACAGGAGTCCCCTCCCCCACAAGAATGGCTCGCAGTTTACTCCATACAAACAAGTGAACAGAGTTCAAACATCCTCTCACTCTATCCCATGGGAGAGATCCCCTAAAAACTGGACCTCTTACCCCTGCTGGCGTGCGATGGCACCCTTCTACCAGGCATAAAACTGTATAAAACTGTATATATTCCCTACCTGCAACTCTGAACTCCAAGGATTCCCCCCAAAACACTCTCACCCCGAGTCTGGAGGTTTGTCACCCACAGAGTCCAGATTCTTGGGAATTTCCTTGAGAAGACTGGAGGGGAAAGAGCTGGTGCTGCTCTGAGCTGACTCTGTGACATGTGAGCGAGGAGAAGAGCATTAGCTCAGAGGAAGCCATATAGGAACTGCCTGACGCAATTCCAGATAGGCATGCCCTGTCTTTCTGGGCAACCAGATGTTCCGGACAGCAGCCACTGGCAGAACAACTTGAGAACTTTATGAGTAAACAGACCATTAGACCTAGCCCTCAAGGGAATATAGCAGAGACAAAGGCAGTGGCGGGCAGAGGCTGGAATTGACATCTGAGTGTAAACTCTAATTGTTTGCTGCCCAGGGCTGAGTTTCTTATCAGCTCTAGCAGCCTCTGACTTGCAGAGGAATTTAGCCAGGACAGAAGGCATCGGGCTGGAACTGAGTGAACTTCCCCAGCCTAACTTCTTCCCCTGCCAGACTCAGCAATAGCAGCCTCTGACTTGCAGAGGAATTTAGCTGGGACAGACGGTGTGGGGCTGGAACTGAGTGAACTTTCCTAGCCTTACTTCTTCCCCTGACGCCCTCAGCTCTAGCAGCCTCTGACTTGCAGAGGACTTTAGCTGGGACAGAGGGTGTGGGGCTGGAACTGAATGAACCTCCCCAGCCTAAATTCTTCCTGTGCTGGACACAGATCGCCTAGTGACTCTGGCAGTCGTAAACCCCAGGTGTAATTCCTTACTGGAGTGAACTGGATTACAGCTCTGTGGGGTTACCAGTGACTGGGTGCAAGGTGGGTAAGGAGGTATCAACCTCCCCAGACTAATTCATTTGCTGGGTGAGTCCTTTTGCCCTCACGGAGCACTGTAGCAAGTTATATCTGAGCTGCCAGCACATCCCTCTTATCTAGGTGCTGGAGACATTTGAACTTTCCTACCTGAAACTGGTGCTGACTGGGATAACTGATTTGGATGCCTTGAACCAGGCAAATCACCCAAGGACTATCCAAAGTGGCACCCTGAGTGTATGGTTGAGGAAAGGTTTGATATTCTTTCCCCAATTGTTGTTTGTGGGTTGTGGAGTGACTTAATTGCTGGTATTTCTCCACAGCTGAGACTTCAACCAAGAGTAAGTGATTCACTAGGGTAGACCAGAGACCAGCTGAAAATAAGACAGAGCCACTTAGCTGCACCACACCAAGCAGGTTCCCAGTCTCTCAGGCCATAACACCATATGAGTCCTTGACAAACCTCAAGGGGAAAAGCCAAACAGGGTAAAATAATCATGGGGCAGAATCAGCGGAAAAGCTCTAGTAATATGAATAACTAGAGTAGATCAACCCCCCCCCAAGAAAGAATGTGGCTAGTAATATGAATAACCAGAGTAGGTCAACCCTCCCAAGAAAGGATGTGGCAGATGAAACTAATGATCCCCTTTATAAACAGATGGCTGAGATATCAGAAATTGAATTCAGAATTTTGATTGCAAATAAGATTAATAAAATAGAGGCAAAGATAAAACTAGAAATTCAAGAGCATTCCAAAAGTTCACTCAAGAATTCAACAAATTCAAAGGCAAAAGTACCAAAGATTTTTAAACATTGAGGCAAGAGATTAAAGCCCTTGAAGATCTGAAAAATACAGTAGAAGCTCTTGGTAATAGAATTCAGCAGGCAGAAGAAAGGATCTCAGACATAGAAGACAAAGGTTCTGAACATGCCCAAGCATCCAAAAAGGAAATGAAACTAAAAATGGATCATTCTCTCAGAGAGCTCTGGAATAATTCAAAGAAAACTAATATTCACTTTATAGGAATCCCTGAAGGCAATGAAGTTGCTTCACAAAACACAGAGGCTCTTCTTCATGAAATTATGAAAGAGAACTTTCCATATATGCCAAGAGATCCTGAAATTCAGACAGCAGACAGCTTCAGAACCCCAGCACGACTCAAGACAAATAAGACATCCCCCAGACACATCATAATTAACTTCACTAAAGTTAATATCAAAGAGAAAATCTTGAAAGAAGCAAGATGTAAGAAAACCATAACCTAAGAGGGGAAGAATATTAGAATGACTGCAGATCTCTCAGCCAAAACCTTTCAGGCCAGAAGAGGGTGGTCATCAACATTTAATCTCTTAAAACAAAATAACTTTCAACCCAGGATCCTGTATCCAGCTAAACTGAGTTTCATTTATGATTAAGAAATTAAATACTTTAATGACATTCATATGGTGAAGAAATTTGCCATAACTAAACTAGCTCTCCAGGATATTCTCAAACCTATCTTCCATAATGACCAGTACAAAGTGCAATCCTCCACCACAAAGTAAACCCATGATTGATCAAATGCCAACTTCCACAGTGGTGAAAGGATTAAAAATGTCCACTAGACTTTCGAAAAGCTCAATGCCTAAAGTTTTACAAGGCTTATCAATAATTTCAACCAATGTGAATGGCTTAAACTGTCCTCTAAAGAGGCACAGATTGGCAGATATAGACTCAGGGTGAAGGGATGGTCATCTATATTCTAGGCTAATGGAAAGCAGAAAAAAGCAGGTGTTGCAATTTTATTCACAGATACAACAGGGTTTAAACTAACAAAAGTAAGCAAAGACAAGAATGGCCACTTTATATTTGTTAAGGGCAATACTCAGCATGATAAGATCTCAATTATCAATATCTACGCACCCAACCAGAATGCACCTCAATTTATAAAAAAGACTCTAACTGGTATGAGCAACTTGATCTCTCCCAGTGCCATCATAGTCAGAGATTTTAACACTTCTTTGACAGTGTTGGATCGATCCTCCAATAAGAAGCTGTGCAAGAAAATCTTAGATTTAAATTTAACTATTCAACTTCTGTATTTAACAGACATCTACAGAACATTTCATCCTTAAAAAACTGAATACATATTTTTTCTCATTGGCCCACAGAAAATACTCCAAAATCGACCACATTTTAGGTCACAAGGCTAACCTCAGCAAATTTAAAAGAATAGAAACTATTCCTTGCATCGTCTCATACCATCATGGAATAAAAACTCAGTAACAACAGGAATCTGCAGCCTCATACAAAACTATGGAAGCTAAATAACCTTATTCTGAATGATAGATGGGTCAGAGATGAGATCAAGAAGGAAATTACCAAATTTTTAGAACAAAATGACAATGAAGACACAAGTTATCAGAACCTCTAGGGTACCACAAACGCAGTAGTCCTAAGAGGGAAATTTATAGCATTGCAAACCTTCCTCAAGAGAACAGAAAAAGAGGAAGTTAACAACTTAATGGGACATCTCAAGCAGCTGGAAAAGGAAGAACATTCCAATCCGAAATCCAGCAGAAGAAAAGAAATAACAAAAATTAGAGCAGAATTAAATAAGATTGAAAACAAAAGGATTATAGAACAGATCAATAAATCAAAAAGATGGTTTTTT
>CAUYQV010022557.1:0-13362 GCA_963574575.1 Galagoides demidoff
TTTTTTGAGACGGAGCCTCAAGCTGTCCCCCTGGGTAGAGTGCCATGGCATCACAGCTCACAGCAACCTCCAACTCCTGGGCTCAAGCGAGTCTCCTGCCTCCGCCTCCCAAGTAGCTGGGACCACAGGTGCCTGCCACAATGGCCGGCTATTTTTTGGTTGCAGCTGTCATTGTTGTTTGGCAGGCCCGGGCTGGATTCAAACCCGCCACCTTAGGTGTATGTGGCTGGTGCCTTAGCCACTTGAGCCACAGGCACCGAGCCAGGAGATGGTCTTGACCTTTACTGAGGGGTCTCCTAAGGGACGTAGGAAAGCAGCAGATTGGAGGATGGGTAGAAACTGTACATTCAGTCTTAGTCTTTGTTTGGTTGTGGGACACTCAAGTAGAGAGGACCCTACATGTCAGAGAGGGAGTCTGACATGTGGGTTTGGAGCTCCCAGGAGGAGCACACGGAGAAGAGAGGAGGCTGGAGAGACACCATGAATGACAGCACAGGGTCTGAGAGGGGACAGCCCACAAGTGGGGAGAGGAGCTGCTCCCGCGTGTGGGCCAAGTGACTGTCACATCCCTTTACTCAAGTAGAGTGAGAGAATTGCTTATATGAGCTTTGCTTACTCTGCTTTGCAATATTATTTAATGGTGTTACTTAATGAGAATGGGGTTTTGTGTATTTCTTATTTCATCCATAGCTCCTTTACTTTGGCGGACATTGTGCAACTTTCCAGAAATAAAACATCAAAATGTCAATGGTTCTTTTTGAAAATCAAAGAGAAAAAAAATCAAAAAGAAGACCCCATAGGAACAGCTACACATACCACTGATCAAGTCAGTAACAGGAATAAAAAGGAAGACAAGTTTTCTTTTTCCTCCATGGCGTCGAGTGCACTGAAGTTTTCACTTTTTAGCTTGGCCCTGTAGGCCCACGGTCTCCCCCTGGCAGGCGGGCACCGTCAGCGCCTGCTGCAAACTGCTTGCCCTCCCTCCTGGTTTACATTAAGTGAGGATGAGGAGAGAAGGTTGGAGCCTGACCCGTGTGGCTCCAGACTTAAATCATTGTCATGTTCCCTAATTACTGTTCAATGTCTGGAGTCTCAAGTGACAGAAACCAGTGTGCCCCCTTTGAATTTTCATGCAGCACCAGGAGTCTGAGGCTGTGCCAAATGAGTTCAACAATGAAGCATGAATTTTACTGCTGTGTTTTTCATAAGAAACCGTTATACATTAAAACAATTAATCATTAGCTATTAGCCCAATCTCTAAAGGCTCATATATAGTTTATCATATATTTATACCTGCATTCTCTCTCGTGAGCATCATGTAACTTAGGGAAATAAATATCAATGGTTAACTACTTCTGCAGATGAGACAACAGAGGTTTAGAAGTTATTAAGCCCCACACATAGCCAGTGGCAGGGTGGAGAATCATCCCAGGCTTCTAAATTCCACACCATGATTCTCCCGCACCCCACTATCTCCCCCACGGAACCAGCGCTTTGGATCTGTGTGATTACTGCGGCTTCAGCTTCTCTAACGGCTGTGTGCTATCACACGGGCATAGGAAAAAGGTGGCTAGTGCAGGGTTAAGATCATCCAGCAAGGTCCAGTTTCCAGCTCTACAGTGACCCTCTGCATCGTACCCACCCCCGATAGAGGGCAGCATCACAGAACAGCTGAGAATCCAGTCCAAGTCAGACTTGTGACTTACAGAGATTGCAAAGAGAAAATCTCTTGGCACATTTAATGGGGCATGAGGAGTGAGTTCTCAGGCTGTTAGTTTTCGTTTCCACTTGTTCTGTGATCGCATCTTCCAGGCCTGGGTGGCAGACTCCTAGGAAGCACGATGTCAGCCCCTTTTCCTGCATTCACAGCAGACGTTGGTATTTATTTTTGAGATAGTGTCTCACTCTGTCACCCTCAGTAGAGTGCTGTAGCGTCATAGCTCACAGCAACCTCAAACTCTTGGGCTCAACTGATTCTCTTGCCTCAGCCTCCCAAGTAGCTGGGACTACAGGCGCTTACCACAACCCTTGGATGGTTTTTCTATTTTTAGTAGACATGGGGTCTTGCTGCTTCTTAGGCTGGTCTCAAACTCCTGAGCCCAAGCTGTCCACCGGCCTCAGCCTCCCAGACCCCTGGGATCAAAGGCGTGAGCCACCGCGCCCGGCCACAGCAGACTTTGCTAAGGCAACATGACACTCTTTCTGATGGAACTCAAATTGCTCACCAGCCTCAGCACCGCGTCTAAGTGGCCTATCGACCAAGTCTGGCGTGCCAGATAGATTATTTTGGAATTCCTTCTTTAGGTCAGTGATCAAAGCATCATGATCATAAAGTCTGATCTGGCTTGAATCAAACAAAGAACTCTCATTCTATGGGTGAGTGACTTGGTCAAGGACTTACAAGTCTCTCTAGCCTCAGTTTCCTCATCTGTAAAGTGCGACTAATAACACCTTACAGTACAGCGTTATTGAGAGGACTAAATGAGGGAATAAATAGGAATCAGTTAGCTCACTGCCCGGCACATGAGTACAGAGTAAATGGTGACCTTGTTTCTGAGGTTATATAAGGCCCATAACACAAGTAATAATAATTAATTTACTTACGAATATGATTAAATTAAGAAATCAGGAAAATCTTAGTGAACATGAATATAATACATTAACTGATTTTTCAATAACTTTTAAGTTTCTCTGTTATGCACTCTCTTTAAAACAAATCTATACTTACAGAAAAGGAGTCTCTAGACTGAAGCACGTTTCGAGGGGGTGTTGCTAAACCAGACCTTTTGGCTTCCTTCTCTTGGTTCTTAACAGAAAGCATTACATCGATTGGCATAAGACAACTGACTGGTAATTGCAGTAGAGAACTTCAATCTAAAAGGAAGTTCTTTATTTGGGAGGATCTCATGATAATTATTAATTCTTGCAGTATTAATGGGTCACTTTACTATCAAGCTAAGTAAAAGAGAAAGAGCCAAAGCAAGGCATCGTGCCTGGCTAAGGAAACCAAACCGGGAAATGCTCAAGATTTGGAGCATTTGGGGTCTTAAAAGAGCTTCACAAATGTATTTTGAATTATTATGAGAATGACAGGCAGGCAGATAAGATACCGAAACTAAATTCTATATTTTTGGTACACGCTTTGGTAAAGGAACCGAGAAACCAATCTAATTTCAGATGAGTGTTTACAGATGTCTAAGCTAGAATTCATTCAGTTGGGACATGATGGCATTCTATAAGGAGATCTCAGAAGTGACACTTTCACTCTCTATATGCATTTTATGGGCTGACAGTCACAGATAAGAGTTTCTTGGGCAGTTTTTGATATCAGAATTGTTTATATATACTGATACAAATAATACATACATGCATAAACACATATACATATGTAAACAGTTATATCAAACTATGTAATATATGTACATACACACACATATTAGTATCTAGAGATGGGGTCTGGTTATGTTGCCCAGGCTGGATTCAAACTCGTGGGCTCCAGTAAACCTCCTGCCTCAGCCTCTCAAGTAACTGAGCCCACAGTGGCACACTGTCACATGTGGCTTGAATGATGTTTTTGAATAGACGTTCTGATATACTAAATCAGTGTAATGGTTAGGACTTAGGAGTTACCTTCCAACTCCAGGGAGTATGCAATAAAATTTTGAATAATGACCTGACAATTGGATAACTATCGTTTAAGCATGTCTATTCAATCATATGTTTATTCCTATATTCACTCATTAACTCAACAAATATTACTCTACTATTGCATGTAAGCCACTGGGAGTCTAATATCAGATAAGACAGAATCCTTCTCCTCAAGGAACTTACACTCACAGCCTCAGCAAAGCAAATGACCCACTGAATGAAGGTCACGCTAACTGGCACCTAATACTCTTTCATCTTTGAAGTTGATGCCCCAATTATAAAATTTTTTTTTAGCCTGTAAGCTCAGCACTCTGGGAGGCTGGGGAGGGTAGATGGCCTTAGCTCATGGGTTTGAGACCAGCCTGAGCCAGAGTGAGACCCCATCTCTAAAAATAGCTGGGCATTATGGCAAGTGCCTGTGGTTCCACCTACTTGGGAGGCTGAGGCGAGAGATTCGCATGAGCCCAAGAGCTTAAGGTTGCTATGAGCTATGATGTCACAGAACTCTACTGAGGGTGACAAAGTGAAACTCTGTCTCATAAAAAACAAACAAACAAAGAAAACATGCACACACTTCGCCCTCCCAGAGTGCTAGGATTACAGGTGTGTGCCACAGTGCCCCGCCAATGTTTTTAAAAATAAGAGTGTTCATTCTCCCAAGGGTTTTGTGAGGTGGGAATTCTTCTTACACTGCTGGTGGGAGTAAAAATTGTTACAAGCTTATTCTGGAAAGTAACTTCACAGTATGTATCAAGAACGTAAAAAAGGTTCCGTGCCTGTAGCTCAGCGGCTAGGGCACCTGCCACATACACGGGGGTTGGCAGGTTTGAACCCAGCCCAGGCCTGCCAAACAACAATGACAACTACAACAAAAAATAGCCAGGTGTTGTGGTGCGCGCCTGTAGTCTTAGCTACTTGGAAGGCTGAGGCAAGAGAATCACCTAAGCCCAGGATTTATAGGTTGCTGTGAGCTGTGATGCCACATCACTCTACCAAGGGTGACATAGTGAAACTGTCTCAAAAAAAAAAAAAAAAAAGAAAGAAAGAATCTAAAAAAGAACCAGAAATTCCACATGTCACTTTATAGAAACACTTCTGAAAAAATAATGGAAAGTGTGGACATGAATAAACAAGGATGCTTGTTACATTTTTATAATGGTTAAAAACTCAGAAACCCAAACATCAAAGAATCAAAGAATGGGTCAACAAAGAAGACAGATCTCTACAACAGAACCCAGGGCAGCCACTGAAGGCGTTTACGTGGGATTTGTAGTTGGTCAGTGCTCATGTTAAAATTCTAAGAACAGAAAGTGGGCACTCGCAGCTATGAGATGCTTTTGTCCTGTATACACACGTGTGCTATCTTTAGTTATTTACATGTTATTCAGAAAGAACTTCAGAATCTTTGGAAATTAAAGATTTTTGTCTGGTGGCATTCAAGTGGCTTGAAGACTTTTCAAAATCCTTTTATCCAGCGATACTTTTTGCATGAGTAATTTTGAGTCCTCATAGATCCAAAATGATTTGGTAATTCTTTCCCAGATGGAAGAGAGGATAGGATTTAGAAACCCATTCTGAAACATTGGCATTTTGACATTAGTAAGCAAAATGTATTTAAGAAGGACTAGGGTCATGGCTTTGTTTTAGAATATTAAGTTTAGAGATTTAACCACGAGCTTAGTTTGTTAAAGATGCTTCTTTTTAATTTTTTTTTAGTTCCCCTTAGTGCTGAAAGCCAATAGTAACTCTTTTTCTTGGAAAGGGTGAGTGTGGCATGTGGAAGTCCTTGGATGTCTACACTTTGGGGGTCAAGTGCTCGGAAAAGAATTATCAACATGATTGGGTTATGTACCTGCATTGTCATGAATTACTGTGAAAGAGAAAATTGCACCGATTTCCTGCAATTTTTGTTCTTAGAACTTTGTAAATAACTTTTCTAAAATTTGCTGTAAAATTTCAAAGGAAATGTCTTTTTTTTATGTCTATCGGCATTATTCAAGGTCTAGTAAGCGTCAGTGATTAAGAATCTATGAAGCTTCCCATTTCTAGGCATCTACCCAGAAGACAAAAAATCATTTTCTCATAAGGACAGTTGCACGAGATTGTTTATCAGCAGCTCAATTTACAATCACTAAGATGTGGAAACAACCTAAATGCCCATCATTCACCAGGAAGGGATTAATAAACTGTGGTGTATATACACCATGGAGTACTATTTAGCCATACGGAGATGGAGATGTTGCATCTTTTGTATTAACCTGGATGGAGTTGGAGAACGTTCTTTTTAGTAAAGTATCACAAGGATAAGAAAGCAAGTATCCAATGTACTCACTACTAATATGAAGCCGGTAGACTAATACACGCCCACATGAGAGAAAAACTCAATTTAGTTCAAGCTGGGGGGAGGGGAGAGGAGGGAGGGAGGAGGGGGAAATGGGAGGGGGTTGGTGTGCTCTCATCTACTGGGCACAATGTAACGGTCTAGGGCACACCTCCTGCTACAGGGCACCAGTACACCAGGACCCTTATCCATACAGGGCACCACTATGACAGGAACCTTTTCTAACAAACGCAAACATTGTCACCTAATTGTTTGTACCCTCATATTAATCTGAAGTTTAATAAAAAGAAAAAAATTATGAAGTATGGGTTATTATTTGAAGTGATTCATCAAAGATAAGCACATGCTGAGAGCACGTGGTGCATTGGTGAGGATCGGGAAGAAGAATGATAAACAAAATTAGAAGCAGATGGAGGCAATCCAAAGGTCTGGAGGAGCCCAGGCCTTCACGGAGGAGGGCAGGTCTCCCCACGGTCATGTCTGGGGGTGTCAGGCTACGTGGCAGGACCAATTACATCACCACCTTCTGCTACTTCAATCCCTCTTCCCTGATGGAGCCTTCCAAGGAAGAATAATGAGTATTAAAACGTAATCACTAATATTTTTATTTCTTTTCCTTCCATTATTCTCCAGGTTCTACAGTACACATGCATATATAGTATACGGAGTAGTGAAATAATAAAGATTTGTAGTCATTAAATGTCAGCCTCCTTCCAAGAGTTATCTTTTAAAATCCTTCTAATAACCCTGTAGGGTTATTTGGTTTGTAGAGAAGCAAACTGACCCAGATGGAGGGTAAATGGCTCCAATGTCAGGTGAGTCAGAGGTCAGAACTTTTGTCTGCAGGGCTTGGCAGCCCACGTTCTTTGTGTCAATCCCTCAAGTGGATGACAAAATACCTGTGGGGCAGGCAACATAATAAACACGAATCAGATCAGGTACCCCAGAGAGGGAGGGACTTCTCGGCAGGCCTGACAGTGGGTTGACATCTGAACCTGTTGCTTTTGCTACCTCCTCCAAAGCTCCTTTCCAACAGCACCTCCAGGGCGGTAAGACAGTCTTTCCATCTGAAGATATCTAGGGTGCAGGGAAACTTAGAAGGCTGGGCCTGGCCGCTCTTGCCTAGACAATAGAGAGATCAGATACCAACTCTCAGACAAGCTAGCACCGTTGCTTTAAAATAATCCAGATAACTACATTCTTGGAAAACTCTAAATGGTGCCCAGTGGGGTCATGGTCATGTGAGAGCCTAGTTAGGAGTAAAGCACATTATCCCGGATCAGAGTCTCAGCAGGATTCTGACTGCAAGGGAGAGGCCCTTCCCTGTGTGTGGACACCCTACAGAAGGGCAGTGTGGGCATCTATAGTCTCCTCCTGCCCACGTCCTCTCTGGGTCAGCATGGATGGAATCAGCAGGTAACCAAATATGATATCCAGCCACTAATAAATGACTTAAAAACAAGATGGCAGAACCGGTAAAGGAAGACTTGAGAAGGGAGTGGTAGACCCAAGTCTGGAGCGCGTAATTAACTTGTGATAGCGATGGAGCTGGAAGAATCCCAGAAGCAGCACGTGATGTAACAAGCTCCAGGTTTGAAGCCATGTGCAGCTGGCCTGCAGGGTCCCGGGGCCTGGGCTCCAGGATGCCAGCCCTGCACTGCTGGCCGGCTTGCTCAGCTGGCCTGGTCTGGGGCTGTAGCCTGGTATCTCCTCCTTGAACAATGTGAACGAAAACGTTCCTTTCCTTCCATTCTTTGTGGCTTGCCAGCACAAGAGTCTCTGCCAAATGGGAGAACAGCCCAGAGGAAGAACACCATTCAGAATTTCTAACCCATTCCATTGGCCCCCTTGAGATTCTTGATCCATCTTTGAAGTTTCAAAACCTCATTCATTAAAACAGTGGGTCATTTAGTTACCATACATGAAGTGGAAAATAAATTGTCATCTACTCCCCTCCCCTTGTCTGGTTGCAGTTTCTTGCGCTTGGTGTGAAAGTTTGCTTTGACAGCGCCCTTACATAAGGCTCCGGCTGCTGGTGAGTCTGTGGGAGAGAGAGAATGTGCCGATGGTTTGCTACAGGCTGGGAAATAGAATTTGCTTCCTTTCAGCTTTGAGATTTGGGGCTTAATCACTTTTCAGTGACTTCTGGGGGAAAAGTGTCAGGCAGCCAAGCTCACTGCTGGAATTCTCCACAGGGCTGGAGGTGAAGTGTGAAAACAAAAGCTGTGTACCCGTTGTCTGGGACAGGCGTGAGCAGGTGAGAACCAGCAGGGTGGGACAGAGCCCTCCAGAAGACATCTGCCCGGCCTCCAGTCCCAGGCTGCTCCCGCCGCGTCAGCCTGGGCTTGCAAGGACAGAACACACGTTTCTCCCGATAACACTGGTGGTTGTTTCAGGGGGAAAAGCAACATCAAGAAATTGCACAGTTTTCCTAAAGCAGATATAACGGCCATGTCATATTAAAAGCAAATGACAGGCTGGAGATGGCATTTACTGGCAGTGGTATTAAAGTGTGTTTTGTGGAAAGGCATGCCTGTACTCTCTATTCTGAAACTTGTCTATTTTCCTCTAATAATTTATGATGAATTTATCCTTCATGCTTTTGTCAAGATGCTTCATGAAATGACTTAAGTGCTTTCTACCTTTAAAAAGTCATGATTACTTCCAAAGTAAAATACTATTTCCTTATAAATAATTATGATATTATAGGTTTTTATTTTAAACAATTTTTACTTATGATTTTTCTGTAGTGTACATTATGCAAAAGGTTGGGTGGTCCCATTTTATCTTCAGATATACCAATTACAGAGGCCAAAATTAACATGACTCCCATGATTACTTGATACAGGAGATAGAAAGATTAGTACGTGGGATTACATGTGACCAGACCAGGATGACCACAGAGGACAGAGGATTAGATGAACTTGAATAATTTGAGTCAACTACAGCATTCCAAAGAGATGTGTATATTATTTATTTGAAGGCAATAAATAGGGAAGAATAAAAGTAGCATCTGTTTTCACAGATAAAGACTGCTAATATAACACTTCCTGAAAAATTTAGATTGCTGTCCATGTTTTCACACTAAGTCCTGCTAAAATGTATGCTCTTCTGAATAAATTGGAGATTGACTAAATTGGAGAAGAACAGAGGGGTCTTGGTTTGAAGCCTGGTTTTATCACTGACTATCTGATTTTAAAAAGATTATTCATCTTAGTAAAGTATCAGAAGAATGGAAAAGCAAGTGTCCGATGTATTCAATACTAACATGAAGCCAGTAGACTAATATACACCCACCCAAGAGAAAAACTCCATTCAATTCAAGTTGGGGAGGGGGGAGAAGGTGCTGGGAGGAGGGTTCGTGTGCTCCCACCCGCTGGGCACAATGTAAGGGTATACGCCACCCACAGCTACAATAAGGACTTTACCTAACAAGTGCAAACATTGCAACCTAATTGTTTGTACCCTCATATTAATCTGAAATTTAAAAAAAGAAAAAGAAAATAAAATCAAAAAAGGTTATTCAGCCTCCCTGAACTTGAGCTTTCTACTCTATACAAGGGGTAACAAGACCTCCTTTCAGTAAGGGTTTTGATGAGGATGAAATGAGCAGCATTTCAATGAACCAAAAATTTGATAGGCCTGACATGATCTGCAAATCTTACGGGTGACCAGGGAGCGGTAAACCATTTTCACGCTAAGTGGAATAGGATCATGACATTAAGATTACACATGTGGTCTGAACATCTTTAATCTGAAAATTTAAAATCCTGAATGCTCCAAAATCCAAAACACATCGAGTGCCACCATGATGCCACAAGTAGCAAATTCCACATCTGACATTCTGGGTTTCCCATTTTTGGAGTAGGGACTAAATCTGCTAGTATTCTGGGGACAGTACTGTGCTGCTGAGCTCTCTGACCAGATCCTTTTATCACTGTATTAATGTTATGTCATTTTTTAAGTTCTTAAATACTTATGTATAAAATAAATGTTAGAAAGTGATTGCTTGTTGGTAACATATAAACTCCGAGTCAGGAATGATGGCCAGACACCCACAGCCTGTCCACATGGCTGAGCTCGTGACATCTTTGCTTTCTTATGGTTCAGTACACAAACTTTGTTTCATACCCAGAATTATTAAAAATATTGTATAAAATAACCTTCAGGCTATGTACATCAGCTGTGTTACAACACATAAATAAATTTCGTGTTTAGACTTGGGCCCATCCCCAACAGACCTCATTATGTGGAGGCAAATATTCCCAAATTTGAAAAAAAATCAGAAATCTGAAATACTTCTGGTCCCAAGCATTTTGGATAAGAGATATTTAAGCCATATACTATGTTCATCTCTGAGGATTCATATAGAACTATTAAAGTGCTATCACATGATTCAATCAGAAGAAAAAATACACCTCACACGTTGTCTTGAGAATAGTTGATCTTAAAAGCAAAGACCAGCAGAAAATAGCTACAGAGCCGTGGTGTTTCCGAAGCGTGATGATAACTACTCATGATAGATTGCTGACATGTAACAGAGCTGAGTGAGAGCTAATACACGGCAGTCGCCATCCCCTCAACATGGGCAAAGCGCTGAATCTTCTGCTTAAAAGTTACACAAGCTGAAAGGCAATTCTAAATCGCTGAGTAATTCACCCGTATTTTAGCCCAGTGATGACCTCTTGTCGTTATTATTTGACCTCACTGAAGAATACAGATATAAACTAAAAATTGTCCGTGAGTTAAAACTGCACATTCTTTCCTGAAAATTTAACTCGGAGACATATGGTTCATGTTCACACATTCATCCACAGCAGAGTGTCAAAAATAAAGCAGCTGAATACGGATAGCTTGAAGCCATTCTCTCTGGTACTCACAGTGAAAATAAAAACTTGCAACCATTATTCCTGGCACAGGGGCAGACTGGTGTGCTAGGAAAAGCATGGGCTTTGCATCTCGGCAGACACGGGAGGAACTCTGCCTCTGTCAATCCCTTGCTATGTGAACTTGGACACATTACTTCATAGACATCAAGTAATTTTAATAGTCTTACCCGTATTGTAATGAAATGTTGTGAAACAGGTGGGAGATGATAATGACAATCAAAACAGAAATAGCAAAGGCACCTACCCGTTATTGAGGGCTTACAGTGTGCCCAGCCCTGGGCCCCAGGACTGGGGGACTGAGGCCATGGTTAGTCTAGTTCACAGATAAACAATGGAGGCTTAGAGAGACTAGGTAGGCTCTAACCCTACATGACCATACATTGGGTTATTTCATCTCTTTCATAATGTGTAGAAGACCTACCACCACTTGTACAAAAAGGCTGACACTCTCGATAAATAATAGCTATAATGATTCTAATGGTCCTATCACCATTCTATGCTTTTTTTCATTATTTCAGGTTAATTGAAGGTATAACGAATTAGATTACACTGTTTGCATTTGTTAAGTAAAGTCCTCTCATAATTGTGCCGTTGTATGGTTTTTGAAAAAACCATATGAATTATGTGGCTTTTGAAAAGAATTTCTAATTATAAAAGCGGTGTTTATGTGCATATTTGGTAATAAAAGAGAATTACCAAAAGGATAAAAGAAGCTTCTTGTAAATGTAGCACCTAGAGAGTCCCAGAGTTAAAATTTTGTTCTATTTCCTTCATGATTTTTAAAAAAAGGATCATGTGTTAAGATAATTTTTAACTTTTTGCATCGCTTTGGTGCCATTGCTATTTCTGTTTTGATTGTCATTATTGCCTCCCATCTGTTTAACATTTCATTATAATATGGATAAGGCTATTAAATTTATAGACATCAAGTCTCTCTTTTATTAAATCATCACTGTGTACATTGATGCACTGATGGGGTACAATGAGATCAAGTCTGTAAAGCACACTTCTTAATGTCCATGAGCATCTGTCTGAAGGTACCATGATATAATGAGCAATTTCCAATGGTTAGACTTTATCTCCTTTTTTTGTGTGTCCTTATAAATTTATTAACCCATTCAATAAGTATTTATTGATCATCTACTATGTACATGCAGTATTCTAGGCACTGGGATATAGCAATGAATAAAAGAGAACAACAAAAAGTCCTTGCCTTCGTGGATCTGACAATTTAGCAGGAAGAGGGAGACAGCAAATTAAATTAAACAGGAAACTAGAAAGTGATAAATGTCCTATAGGAGTACAAAGAAGGCCAGGGAGAGCAGGAGTGCCCTGAAAGGTCTTGCATTTTAAATAGTGGGTCAAAGAAGATGGCAATTAGAAGTAAATCTCATTTAACAGAGGGCTGAAAGGAGTCAGAAGCAAGCCATGTGCTATCAGGGAAGAGTGTTCAAGTACAGGGAACTGCACTAGCAAAGGTCCTGAGGTGGAATGGTGCCTGGGCATTCTGAGAATGGGAATCGGGGAGACAGTAAGACGGAACAGGATACCACATCATGCAGAGGGCCTCATGGCCATGGTCTTGACTTTGGTCTTAACTCCGAGTGAGATGATATACCACTGAAGGGTTTTTAAGTAGGGAAGTGACATCATCTGATTTGCTTTTCAAAATCTTTCCTCCTCAAGCTGCTATGTGACTAGACTGCAGAGGGCAAGGTCCAGCAGGGAGACCAGCTAGGAGGCATTGCGGTACCCAGGAGAGAGATAGTGTGGCTTGGACAAGGATGGCACTGGTGGACATCATGATTGTGTATATATAGGAAGGAAGAGCTAATAAGATTTGTTGACAGATTGGGTGTGGGATATGAGACTAGACAGCAGTCAAAGATTTCAAAGCTTTTGTCTCAAACTCCTATAGAAGCACAGAGGTGCCATTAACTCAAGTGGAGATGGCTGGGAGTAGAGGAGGGTTGTGTGTGGTGGGGGGATCAGGAGACAGCAAGGCTGAGATGTCTTAGACACCCAAGCAGAGATGTCAGTGGGAGGTCAGAGCTCAAGGAAGAGGGTCAACTTGGAAATATAAATTTGGGAGTCAGTGGTGAATAGAGAATTTATAGACATGAGGGTGGATGAGATCACCCTGCAAGTATGTGTGTGCTGAATATTCTTCATAATCACTGATCTTTGTCTATGGGCATTGCATCAGGACAGATTTCTAGGAGTGAAATTATTGGGTCAAAGGGCATGCACATGGCTAAGGCTTTTAAATCATAGCATCAAATTACTTGTGAAGGTGGCAACAATTTATATTACCAGTCAACACTGAATATTATGTTTTAAAGTAATCTCTTTTAATATGACACACAAAAATGGAGTCTTTCTGTTAATTTGATTTTTATGATGACTAGTAAGAAGTTTTATAATGTGTGTGATGATCTTTTGATATTGTTGTTGTTAATTCCACTTTCCTGAAGGCATGAAGGT
>CAUYQV010022558.1:0-31460 GCA_963574575.1 Galagoides demidoff
GTCAAATTTTTTTCTCTTCTGGTGGTTTGGTGTTTCCTTTTTTTTTTTTTATTTTTTGTTTTTTTTTTTTTTTTTTTTTTTTTTTCAAAAACAAAATAACCTTTGTTAAAAATTAAAAATTTTTAAAAAAAAAAAAAAAAAACACAACTCTCTGCCTTTGCAGACCATGCCCAGGATGTCACCTGAGTAGTCTGTCCATGCATGGACAGCAGGCTGATGGGGCTTCCCAGCTGGAGGGAAGGGGGGGCAGGGCGAGGGCTTACCCCAGGGAGCCTGTAGACTCCTGAAAAACTGGCGACTCAGCACACAGCATTTATTTACTTCTACAACAGAGAAAAGCATCTGACCTCTTAAGGAAACAAAAGTGAAGAATTTCCTGCCTGATTGTCCAGCAGGGAATAACAGGAACTGAGCTAGTTACAGCCCAAACAAACAGCACTAAATGATTAGGATGAAGAGGAGGCCTTGGGGGGAGGTCTGTGGGTGGGTGGGTGGGGGGAGGTGGGACCTCACCCCCACTATGAGCCAGGGCTCCTGGACCCACAGTGACCATCGAGGACCTGGGCTCACTCTCGGGATGATGGCAGGGTCTAACGCAGCCCTTAAACTTGGCAGGCAGGCAGCATAAACTAGAAAGAGCCTTAGATTTAGAGCCGCATCCCAGGGCCAGAAGCCCTGGGCCCCCGTGCAGATCACATAACCTGTGCTCTCGGATCCTGCCCATTCCACGGGGTGTTCTAAAGGCTCACAGGACATGATTTCTGTGCAGTGCTCTGCAAACACGGTGGGGCACGGTCCCTCTTTGGCGTAGATAGATCACTCACGGGTACCAGTGTTCCCATTTTATGAATGAAACTGCTTGCCCCTCTGAGCAAAGTGAGGCTCCGGGGGTTAAATGACCTGCTTTTGATCACACAGCTAGTGACAGCCAAGGCCTCCTATTTCAGGCTTGTCTGAGGTCCTGCCTGGTCCAGTAGGACCTGTCCTAACCCCTACAACCTTAGGTCACTCATCATCTTGGGTAAGGCCCTTTCTCCCTGATCAGGATCTTGGGGTCCAGACTCCAAAATGGTGCGCCACAGTAGGTGCTCAGTAAATCCTCTTGGACTGAAAGAGCAATCAGTCATCCCTGCCCAACCTGCCTGCTTCTGCTCTGGCATCTTAGGCCAACGTGCTGGGCTCACAGCAATGAGTTCAGCACTGAGTTTCCATAGAGAGAAACTGCCTGTTTCGGTAGGCCAAGGGTGTAGGGCGAACAAAGCCTGCAGGAGCCTGTGTGAGCAAAATAGTTGTTTTATTAAAAAGGGAAAGGGGGCTCAGCGCCTGTGGCTAAAGTGGCTAAGGCGCCAGCCACATAAACCTGAGCTGGCGGGTTCGAATCCAGCCCAGAGCTGCCAAACAACAATGACAGCTGCAACCAAAAAATAGCCAGGCGCTGTGGCAGGCACCTGTAGTCCCAGCTACTTGGGAGGCAGAGGCAGGAGAATCACTTGGGCCCAGGAGTAGGTGACTGCTGTGAGCTGTGATGCCATGGCATTCTTGCTTTGAGGCTCTGTCTCCAAAAAAAAAAAAAAAAAAGGGAAAGGGGAAGGAGGTTGACTTTTTTTTGCCCTAGGAGCCTGCAGGACAGACTCTTCTGTGGACCAGTCTGCTCAGTGGACCAGCCTGCTTGCAGGGCCCAGCCCTGTGGCAAGGTCAGGAGACGGTGTGGTTCCCTTCTCACGTTGCTAAGTGGGGTGGGGCTCCAGCCTTCTGCACAGGGCAGATGCTGCAAAATGATAAATCTATCAGGAAAAAAATCTCTTATGCAAATCAAAGCCGAGGAGTTAAACGGGTGGCGGCAATCAGATTTGTTAGCAAGCAGCCATATGCGGGAAATGAGGAGTGTGCTCTGTGCACAAACATTCTCCTCCGCTTTGGAATTATCCACTTTGCAGGCCCGTTAAACATCTGTGGTGAAGGCAAGCGGGCAAGCTACCTGCCCATCAGAGCGGAGACCAGGAAGGGAGGCCTCCTGCTATGGAGTAGGTCGGCCACCCAAGTCCGCCCTCTGTCCTGCCAGAGCTCTGCCGAGCCCCTACCTAGAACCTCCCTCCTTTTCTGAGTCCAGGCAGGACACAGACAGTTGCTTGGGTAGTAGCGAGGCCCCAGAGAGCCCTGGCCTTAAAGCACACCTGTTACACCTCCTGCCCAGGGGCTTGGTGCCTTGACATTCTCATCTGTAAACTGGGAACATAATGTCTGCACCTCATAGAGTTGTCCCTAGGCTTATAAAAAACAAAAAACAAAACCCTGCCAGATTTAGAATGCCAGTTCTGGGTTTAAATGCTAATGCTGCAGTTTCTTGGAGGTAAGTTTTGTCAATAGTAAAGGGGATAACTATACCAGTAACACTCCACTCCCACACCCTGGGGTCTGGGTCCTGAGGCCTGCCCAGCCTCCCAGCCTGCAAGCCCTCAGGTTACCAAGGGGCATATACACAAGTGCCTGTGGAGCTCCTGGCAGAGGCTTGGCCCCTACACAGAAATGAGTAAATACAGCTACTAGTATTAGAAATTAGAAATTTCTAAAACTGCAGCCCCTGCTGTATCTTATCCTTTCCTGCTTAGCACCAACCACCAGGTCATACGCAGTTGTTACTACTGGTCAACATAGGAGTCAGTCAACAGAAGGAACTTGGCCTACCGTATGGATCTGTACATGTAGTGCATGTCCGTCTATGAAAATCAGGTCCTCTTAAGCAGGTGGCCGATGAAGGGAGGTGTCAGCTACGGAGGCTCTACTGTATTTTATTTAGGTCTCTTGCCTGTCGTCTGCTTTGTCAACTGCTGTATCCCCCAGGCCTAAAGCAGTGCTGGAACATAGTAGGTGCTCAGTAAATCCTCGCAGTCAGTCATCCCTGCCCAACCTGCCTGCTTCTGCTCTGGTAGTCGGCCCCGAGCACAGGATGAAATATGGGGGAAGAACCAGGAGAAAGACCCTGCCCTTCCAGAAGGGCTCATGCTGCACACAGCTTGTCCCACCTGCTGCTGGGACCTGCCCAGCTCTGGTCTTTCTAGCTCTCACCTAGTCTAATCCAATCAGAACTCAGCAAGCAGGTACTGTGTGCAAGGTCTCTGCTAGGTCACACCAAACCCCAGCAGGCAGGCAGCAGGCTCCTCCCTTCCCTCAGCCCAGCAAAGACAAACCCCCCATAGCCAGGAAGGCACTGGCCGCCTACCTCTAGTTCCGTCCCCAGGCACAGGAAAATTCCTTCATCCGGACAAGATATTAGATGCAACTGTTTTATAAACTAAAGTATTTGGCCTTTTGTTTCTATCCACGAAGAGGCCATCAATGCTCCTGGACTGGCCAGCAGGTAGGCTGGCAGGGCATCCAGCACCCCAAGTCTGTGGACTCAGGAGTATTCTTACCACTGTGCATTGATTTGTGCAGAATGCCCAGGCCCTTCTGCACAGTGTACATCCTCAGACCTGGGAAGCTGCCCGGTGTAAGAACCAATAATTCAGGCGCCACCAAGGAAAGAAGAACACGATCAATTAACGTTGATGCATCATTTGGGGGCATGTGGCTAAAATGCAAAAAAGAATTCATTTTGGAAATGATGAAGTACAGAAGGTTCCCATCTAGACAGCCTTGCGAGGTCTGATTGTGCAGACGAGGAAACTGTGGCTTAGCCAGGCTGAGGGATTAGCTCAGGATCACACAGCTCACACAAGGCGTGGTCTGACTTAAGCCAGGGATTGGGACACTTGGCCCCAGATCTGTTCACCGCTCTGTGCCTCTGACCTACGTATGCCCAGCACCTTCACAGGGCTGAGAACACAAATCCAGAGGAATGTCCTTTAAAGGGGAAAGGGAGGAGGAAGTGCCGTGCTTCCCCAGAAGGGCGGGACCTACGACTGCCACCAGCAATCAAGGCACACAGGGGCTCTCCTGGGGGCAGACCAGGTATGTGTGTGTATGAAGGGGGACACAGGAGGGGTGCCTGGCGGCAGAGGTGAACACAGCTACTACCCGAGGGAGCAGTACGGCAAGCACGTGCATTTATAACACACCTGGGGGGTGCTATCCAAAGGGGGTGGGGTTGCATGACTCTGAGCTGAGAGGCGGGAAAACTGACAAGGAAAGGGTGAACCGTGAGGACCTATATGTAATACCTGTCCCCCATTTCTACATCCCCCATTTAAGCTAAAACTTGAGTGCAGATGACAAAGCCTAAAAAACTCCCTTTTGGTTCCCATCCCTTGGCCAAATCCATTGGGCCGAATGGATTTTTTTGTTTTTGTTTTTTTCAAATGACTTTCATTTTATTTTTAAAAAACAGCTTTACTGAGGTAAAAGTGACGCGGACTGACCTGCATGTAATTTGAAGTGTGTAATCAGATAAGCTTTGACACATGTAGAGAGCTTTGACATACCATTCAAGATAATAAATCCATTCATAGCCCCTCAAAGCGGTGAATGAATTTCTGCCCACACTCCTGAACACAAGTTACCAGGGTCTCTGCCAAGTGCTCCAGAGGGGAGCACCCGCGTCACCCAGTGTCACCCCCCAGGCAGGAGGCTGCCGGGCTAACAAGTGCCCCGTAAGCCAAGACCAAATCCCAGCTCTGCCCCCTCCCAGCTGTATGGCCTCAGGCATCTTCCTCCATCCCTCTGTGCCCTATGTCACTGGGTAAGGGCACCCTCTTCAGGTTTTATGTGAATGAGTGGGGGGGTGTGTATTAAAAGAGTTCATATCCACTTAGAGGATCCAGGACAGGGCCTGGCACAATGATGACCGTGACGATGCCATCAATTTCTCTGAATGGGGAAACAGAGGTTCCGGGAAGGTAAGTGACTCACTCAAGGTCATTCACAGAGTCATCAGCCAAGCCAGGTTTACAACTTGGGCAGTCTGATTCCAAGCTGGCTAACCTTGAAGCCGTCCAGAGAACTCAGAACCCAACGTAGGTGTCTTTACCTCTGGGGCTGTAGCCCCGGCTTCCCGGCTGGCTCCCAGCCCACTTGACCGGCCAATGGTGTTAGCAGGCTATGCACACAGATTTCTCTCTGCAGACTCAACCTATTGCTCCTGGGCTGGTTCCCCTTTGACATCTGGTGTCCTCTACAAACACTACAAGTGAATCCTGGCTGGGGCGGGCCTTGGCTAGGAGAGAGAATGGCCCCTGTGGCTGCTCATTAGTTAGGATTCTGGCTTTGCAGGACCAAGTGGGATGCTGCCAGAAGAACTGACTTCCCCCTACTAAATGGCCCACCTGTGGAACAGAGCGTGATGCTCATGGACCTCACGGACCTCCGAAATAATGATTAACATCATGAGAAAATGCTGCTCCCGGCAGAGGTCGACCCTGGAGGCTGGGAGCCTCCCAGCTGTGGGAAGAGACACGTGTCCGTGCTCAGGGTGGAGAAAAGTTGGTCCAGCTGACAAAACAAGCATGGCGGCTCCATTGATGGAGCAGTGCCATGTGCCAGGCTCTGTGCCCTCTGCTCAGAGTCCAGGGGGTGGGGACCACTGTTCTCTCCTTTAACAAACGAGGAAACTAAAGCCCCGCCAAACTTTACCCACAACTGTACCGCCACCTTCGCTGGGTTTGGAGAGGCTGGGATTTGAATCTAGGTTTCAATCCTAACATTGATCCAAACATACAGTCACCATGCCCACAGAGAAGCAAACAGTATATACAGCTGAATTAACATTTTTGTACTTACTGGACGATCGGGGCCGGGCTAGATGCCTTTACTTCCTCAAAAATTCTTGCCAACAATTCTAAGAATGAACCCTGCTTTGCAGATGGGTTACTGGAGGCCCAGAGGGGTAAAGCAGCTGAGCAGGGCTTGGTCACAGGTTGGGCTGGTGACCTCATGTGCCCTTTCCATGCAGCCCTATCTTGGGGTGAGGCGCTCCCAGGGGGAAGGGGGCATTGGCTTGTGTGTTAGGTTCCTATGGCTGCGTTAACAGATTACCAAGAAGTCTGTGGCTTAAAACAACACAGATTCATTTATTATCTTACAGTTCTGTGGGTCAGAAGTCCGATTAGGTTTCACTAGGCCAGAATCAGGGTGTTGGCAGACCTGTGCTCTTCCTAGAGGCTCGAGAGGAGACCCTGTTTTCTTTAACAGGTTTACTTAATTGTTATAAATTTGAGCTGCTAAAACTTGTTCACGGAAACATTTTGACTCACATTAATTAGTGCTTCACATCTCTGCAGTTACATTAAAAATTCACACACAAATGAAAATGGAAAAACTGTCAGTAACTGATTTCTGTCCCCTAGTTTTCCAGTCGCAATCACATACTTAAAAAAAAAAACAAAACAAAACTAACATTCAGAACTACCAATAACAGGAAGAAGAGAATTTTTTTTTTTATAGCGAAATGTTTTCCCATCGTAGTGGACTCTCAAGCATGTTCTCCATGTAGGTGGCTGGCTAGCTGGATGTCTTCTGATATAATTGTTACACGTTTGGCATGGACAGCACACAGGTTGGTGTCTTCAGAAAGGCCAACCCTGTTTTCTTGTCTTTTCCAGCCTTTAGAGGCTGCCAGCATCCCTTGGCTTGTGGCCCCCTCCCTCCAGTCTCAAAGTCAGCAAGGTGGTAGCCCTAAGTCTCTGATTGACTTCTGCCTCCAACACTGTACCTCACCCCCCCACCGCCCTACCTGCCTGTCTTTATAAAGAACCCTGTGATTACCCCAGGCCTTCCAGATAACCCAGGGTAATCTCCCTATCTCAAGATCCTTAAGTCATATCTGCAAAGTCCCTCTTATCATACAGAGTAACACATTCACAAGATCAAGGGATTTCCATGTGGACATCTTTAGGGGGGACTTATTCAGCTAACCACAGGCTAGGATTGTCCACCCCACCAGCCACCCCTGGGGCCAAGTTCAGCAGGCAGGAAGAAGTGAAGCTAGGCGAGGCCGATTAACAGTGCCCCACGTGCAGTGGGAGCAGGGCTGGGGGTGGGGAGGCCCAGGGCGGAGTGCCCACTTGCCTCCGGTCGTCCGTGCCTGGCTCAAGCTGGGGCTACAGGGACAGGCTTGTTCCTCGAAGAGCAGTATTATTATATACTTTTAAGTTCTAAAAATACCACCGTGTTGCTAAACAAATACCGGTGCTCTTGTGAAATGAAGCAACGACATGAAAGGCCTGGCAAGGGGCACCCGGAGATTCCGCTCTGCAAGCAGATCGAGGCAGCTCCCTCTGCCTGAGCAGCCAAAAGCCATTTCCGACATCGTCCCAGAGCTCAAGGCCAAGGTCAGGCTCTGGACATGAGCCAGCTCCCGGGGCTGGAGGCACCGGGTTGGAGGAAACAACAGAGAAAGCGAGTAAACAAACATCTTCGGGAGCTTCAGGGTGCGGCTTTCACTTGCTACCCCTGCCTTTTCTTCCAAGCAACACTGCAAAGCGGGAGGGAATTAGGACGGCCATGGACCCAGGGTAAAACGAAGGCTCAGGGAGCTGCAGTGACTTGCCCAGAGTCATAAGGCAGCAAGAATCCGACCAGGTCCACTTGATTCCAGTAACCTTTCTGATTCTCCACCCAAACTGTCACCAGGTTCAACACATGAACTTGACAAATACTTGTTGACTACTGTTCCCAGCCAGATGGCAAAGAGGCTGGTCGTGCCAAGTCCTTGAGTCTGACAGCCAGGGTCTGAATCCAGGCTCTACCATGCTAGGGGTGCTGCAGTTCTCTGTGCCTCAAGTTTCTCTGACTAAAGTTGAATCAATAAAAGCATCTATCTCCTCCTGTGGTGCTGTGAGGGTTTAAGGCATTAACTCGGGTAGACGGTTTGGGCTGCAGTAGTGCCACACCCAGAGGAAATCCCCAAAGTCTCCATTCCCAGGCTTCTGGATGGGCTTTCTCTGGCCATGTCCTGAGCAGGAGTCAGACACACCCCCATCTATCATTGTGCCAATGTAGACAGAGCAGGGAAGGCCGAGGCTTCCAAACCACAGATAATGCCCAAGCCCACCCAGGCTAATCTTTGGAGCACCTTTTAGCCACAAAACCATGAAAACCATCAGTGAGTCAGTTAGCAGAGGGAGAGTGGCCACCTCCCCCCGCCCCAAGCCAGCTGCGGGGCCGGTGGGGCAGCTTGTGTGCTTATCAAGGACTGTCGGACAGGATAAAGGGCTGGAGAGTATCCAGGGTCCTCCTCGCTCCTGGGCACAGACCCACATTTCTACTTCCTATCTGCCTCATTCCAAACCAGACAGACCTACCCTGCTGGACATTAAGTCGCTGAGTGCCACGTGTGTCCAGGTGCTGTGTCTGAGCACCTCACATCCATTATCTCACTAAAACCTGCGAGCTGGAAGGTCTAACCCCATTTTACAGATAAGGAAGCAGTAGCTGAGAGCAGTTAAGCCATTTGCTCAAAGTCACACAGCAGCCAAGCAGTGGCGCTGGGATCTGATCAGGTCTGCTCGACACCTTTGCTCTGCAAGGCCCCACTAGACCCCCAGGTGCCTGCAGGGGGCAGGGGGTGCTGTAAAAGAAAATTCCAGGTTCAAGGAATGAATGGCCACAGGGCACCTGGGAAACAGAAAGGACAGTGTGACTGAGCCCCTGGGAGATGAGGTAAGACAGGGAAGGCACCTGGGGTGCCAATGGGTGGGGTGGGGCAAGGCTCCCACAGCAAAGCTCTTTGGAAAGACCAGCCCTTCCTCCTGGGGCTGGGAGAGGCAGGCGAGGTTGGCCTGCATCCTGCAGAGAGGACCCGTGAGACATGCAAAGAGGACACAGGGCCTCCCATCGGCCGGCCGCCTAGTCACGAGGGCTCCAGGAAGGTGTTGCCACAAGAGTTCTGCCCATGCCGGGCTGGGCTGGGTGTGGTCAAGGGACCTGGTCTGGCTCTGAACCCAGGGAGGGCACCGGTAGCCTTCTCAGTGTGTCGCCTGCTCCCCCACATTCCTCGTGCACCCGCTCCAGGCCCGGCCCTGTGCTGGGCCTGATGATAGCAGGATGACTAAGCCACAGTCCCTGCCCCTGAGGCCCCAGTGACGTGGGTGAGGAGACAGCCACACACTATGTTAAAATCAGGGTGTCAGAACCCAGCCCAGATGGGACTCAGGGAGCAGAGAGGCGGGAGTGAGTCAGGCTGCTGGCCGGGCTGGGTGGAGAGCGGTCTGGGTGGAGAACAGCACAGGGGAAGGGGAGGGGAAGGCCCACCCTGCATGAGGTTGGGGGCAGCCAAGTGAGTTCCCATGTCACAAAGAGCCTGGAAACTGACATGCACACCTGAGTCCACCACATGAGGTACAGAGCAGAGACAAACAGCAGCCTTCCCAGGAGCCTGGCAGAAGGGCAGACTAGGGGCAGCACCTGCTTGCTGTCTATGGTGTAGCCGTCCTGGAGCAGTACGAGCCTTGGTGGCCAGGTCGGCTTGTTTTCTAGGACAAGCTCAAAATCCAGCCTGTGAAAGTTTCCAACTTTTAACTGGTGGCAACACATTCAAAAATTTAAAAAGCCCCCATGCAGGCTCAAGGAAACCTATCTGTGGGTCACCACTTTTAGAGGACAGAACAAACAAAGGTAAATATAAGTTAGGGAAGATGCTCACAGGCACTTGGGCGGAGTGGAGGGGGCTCCCTGAAAGGGTCTTTGGGAAGGAGTCAAAGTGGAGAGAGCTGAGCAGAGCTAATGCAAGACCCCCATGGCACCAGACGCCCGATTCGGTCCCTGCTTACTCTCCGTGCAACCGACGCGGGTCCATGTCCTATCTCCAGTCTCTTCCAACGGCAAACGGAAGGGGCAGAAGCTTGGCCCAGGAGACTGTCCCCAGAGCTCCTGGTCTAAGACAACTGGGATCCAGAACAGAGGATGCCAAGCTGGGTTCTGCAGGGAACTCGGGGGGAAAAGTCGCCGGAGTTTAGGACAGCCAGGCTGGCCCCGGCATTCCAGCAGGAACAGGCTCTAAGGCATTGCCTGGAAAAGACACACCCTCTTCCAGCCCCTCCCTTTCTGCTGCGGTAGCTGCCCTCCGGCCACTTTCCTAGTGTCAAATAAAGGGCGGACACAAAGTTCATGTGCAATTTACTACGTTAAGCTATTTTAAATTGCACACAGACTTTATGTCCACCCTGTCAGGCATCCTCAAAGTATGGCCTGCGGGCCGCATGCAGCCCGCCTAGGACATTTATCTGGCCCACTGGGTGTTTTTGCTGCTGCTGCCTGTCGTGCTTAGCAGCCGACTCTCCCAGGGCCCACAGTCTGGCCCTCCAACGATCTGAGGGACAGTGAACTGGTCCCCTGTTTAAAAAGTTTGAGGGGCTCAGCTCCTGTGGCTCAAGTGGCTAAGGCGCCAGCCACATACACCTAAGGTGGTGGGTTTGAATCCAGCCCAGGCCCGCCAAACAACAATGACGGCTGCAACCAAAAAATGGCCGGGCGTTGTGGCTGGTGCCTGTGGTCCTAGCTACTTGGGAGGCGGAGGCAGGAGACTCGCTTGAGCCCAGGAGTAGGAGGTTGCTGTGAGCAGTGAAGCCATAGCACTCTACCCAGGGGGACAGCTTGAGGCTCCGTCTCAAAAAAAAAAAAGTCTGAGGATCCCCTCTGTATATAACGAGTTTTCCAACACCCAGCCTCCTCGTGCAGTCAAGGAGAACCACTCTGCTCCTGAGCTCTACCGCAGCAGCGATGGCCTTAGCGACCCACAGCTCCTTCTGTGCTGGGTCTGATGCATGGCATGGTGGGCAAGAAGGGGGTGACAAGTGTCACTTTAGTCCTGTGGACTGCTGAGCTCAGGGCAGAGGGCTGAACTGACATTAGTCAATCTTCACCACCCCATGACCAGGCAGGTTCTACTATCCCCACTTTCTGGATCAATAAACCAAGCCTTGGAAAGGCTGAGTGACTGGTGCAAGGTGCCAAGACACCATAAGCCAGACCAGGTCCCCACCCACCATGTGGTTTTGCTTCCAGCAACCAGAGAGAAGACCCCAGGAAGACACCTAAGTGGCAGTTCCCGGCCTGAGAGGAAGAGAAAGAGAAACGAGCAAAACCCCAAAGATTGTGCAACTGTCTCGTTCCAAGTACAAAGACAAATATTCCCACAGTGACCTCGAGTCACTGAGAAATGCTGAACTGTGCTCCTCGGAGCCTGTCCAGGAAGGAGGGCTGCAGGGGGCTCAGGAAACCTTGCTCTCATGATGGCAAAATGAAACCACAATCGTCCCAGTACCCAGACCTGGGCCTCTGGAAATACCTGTTGAAGGAGGTTGGGACAAAGTGTGGCAGACATCGGACAATTGCAACTACCGGCAAAGGTCACATGTGGGGACTCCCCCGAGAGCCCAGATGAAGGGACAGGGTCTGGCATGCAGTGGTGCATGTGTGCCCAGGGTTGCCAGGGCCAAGGCCTGCATCCAGTATTTCCTTAGTACTCCTTCCTTCTCCTCACGGCCTGATCTGATTCCAGAGTCCCTGCTGCCAGAGGCTCATCTGAGGATTCCCTGCAGAGGGGACCTGCTTTAGTGGCCTAGAGGCCAAGGGATCAGAGCAGGAGAGTGTGGGATGCTAACTTTGGGCCCCGGCAGGGGAGGCAGCTATGCCTGGGAGCCCATCTTAAACTGTAGGACACCTTTCAGGGACACCCAGAAGTACCGACAACCTCCCTTCCACAGCCCAGATGGAGCACCTGCCCCGGGTCTCTGCCCACCCCGAATAAAATCTCCTTGTCCTTCAAGTCCAGCTCCAATACCATAACCCCCCCAGGTCACTAGGGCTCAAAGTTCTCTCTCCTGTCTTGAACTTGGGAGATCATTACTTACCTGGGGTCTTGTGACCTATCTCACATCAGACTCAACAAACGCATCCCAGGATGGGCTGAGCATCAGAATGACGGCAGGTGAAGGGGACTGTGAATGAGCCAGCAGGGCTGAGATCAGATCTCCAGACTCCTGGCAGAAGAACTCTTTCCATCAGGGACAGCCACCTTATTACCGTGAAACCCTCTGCTGGGTATACCAAGGCTCCTAGAAGGGTGCCTGGTGTTCTACTTTAGAAATGCCAAGGCTCGGCGCCTGTGGCTCAATCAGCTAAGGCACCAGCCACGTACACCTAAGGTGGCGGGTTCAAATCCCCAGCCCGGGCCCACCAAACAACAATGATGGCTGCAAGCAAAAAATGGCCGGGTGTTGTGGCGGGCGCCTGTGTTCCCAGCTACTTGGGAGGCTGAGGCAGGAGACTCGCTTGAGCCCAGGAGTTGGAGGTTGCTATGAGCTGTGATGCCATGGCACTCTACCCAGGGGGATAGCTTGAGGTTCCGTCAAAAAAAAAAAAAAAAAAAAAAGAAATGCCAAAGGTCTGTTCCTAGGACTGGTCGTTTACAAGTCCAAAGAGATAAGCCTTCAAGCCATGGCCAACAGCACCCATGAGATGCTGCTGGGTTTCAGGTCTCTGAAAGCAGCTCTTTAAATCTGGAGCCCAGCTCCACACTGGGTGACGGCAGGGACTGGTCCTTATTTGTCTTAGTATCATTCTCCAAGCTCTCAGCACAGGCAGGCACGGTGTTTGCGTGGGGTGAGGGACTGGACTCTGGATGCTCTCTGAACATCAGAGGTGTGTCCCTCTGCTGCTATAGGGGAACCTAATTCCTGGGAGACATAGAGCCTGTCTCCTTCCTCTCAAACCTCGTCCCTTCTTCTCCCCTAGGAAGACACAACGGGAGAGGCTCATCAAAGATTCACTGGCAGAGATGTGTGTGGTTTTGGAAACAAAAACCTATTATGTGCTGTGGGCTTTGCTAGGGACCCAGTAGCAGATGAGCCACCAGAGTGCGTGCCCACGTGGCACCTCACACATGGGACTTGCTGTCAATTCTGGACAGGGCCCACCCTTCTCCCAGGAATAGAATAAAGTTAAAAACCAAAGACACCAAAGGCACCCGCAGCATAGTGGTTATGGCGCCAGCCACATGCACTGAGGCTGGCGGGTCTGAGCCTGGCCTGGGCCAGCTAAACAGCAATGACAACAACAACAACAAAAATAGCAGGGCATCGTGGCGGGCACCTGTAGTCCCAGCTACTTGGGAGGCTGAGGCAAGAGAATCGCTTAAGCCCAAGAGTTTGAGGTTGCTGTGAGCTGTGATGCTGTGGCACTCTACCAAGAGCGACAAAGTGAGACTCTGTCTCAAAAAAAAAAAAAAAAAACCCAAAGACATCTGGCAAAAAAAAAGAGATGTGTCCCAGAAGCCAGAGAGAGGGTGACAAATCCACCCCAGAGCTCTTCAAAGAAAATACCAAGGGACACCCAGGCAAGAGGAAGCTGCCGTGTTTAATTTGTTGATCCTCCGTAGCTGGCTGGCCAGAATCTAGGCTGTCCCACCTCCCCAGAAGTTTGGGGCTCAGAGCATCAGTGGATCCTGCTGAGGGCAAGACACCTGGGGCTGGCCCGGGGGGAACACGCTGCAGGGCTGACCAGAAGGGCCTGGTCACCCAGCTCCATATGCCTGAGGGCCAGCCCAGCCTCTCTGGCCCTGTGCTTAGGTAGACCTGGAGCTGTGCACCCATGTACACGGTTTCTCAAATGGACAGACATAGGATCTAAAGGTCATCAAAAAGAAGACGCTGAAGGATCCTGGGGTGAGGCCATCCTAGTCACCTAGGGTGAGACTTCCTGCACTTACATTCCTCTGGGTGCAAAGAAGGAAGTGGACAAGGTTAATAGCAGAGAATGTTAGTCTGCCAGTGCCGCAGTAAGGAAGCCGAACGGCTCCCAGTTCTAGAGGCCGGCAGTCCAAGGCCAAGGTGTCGGCAGGGCTGGTTCCTTCCAAGGGCAGCAGGAAGAACCTGCTCCAGGCCTCTCTCCTGCTTCTGGCGGCTGCTGGCGATCTTTGGGGTTCCTTAGCTTGCAGAGGCACCACCATAATACCAACCTTCACCTCCAGCCAGTGTTCTCCCCGGATGCATGTGTGTGTCCAAGTATCCCCCTTTCATAAGGACACCAGTCAAACGGGAGCTGGGCCCACCTCACTCAAGCATGACCTCATCTTTAACTAACTACATTTGCACTGATACCACCTCTAAGGCCACACTCTTAGGTCCTGGGGGTTGGGACCTCAGCTTAGGAATTTTTAGGGGACACAACTCAACGCATTAACACACAAGAAGAGCAGGGGTGGCCACTGTTTGCTGTAAAAAGCTAGTCGGTCAGTATTTATGGGTTCTCCTGACTTTGCTGTGCCCACCCAACTCTGCAGCTGTAGCTCAAAGCAGCCTTAGGAAATCTGTAAACAAACGGGCTTGGCTGTGTTCCAATAAACCTTTATTTACAAAAACAGGTGGCAGCTGGATGTGGCCTGCAGAGGCTGCAGTTTGTTGACCCCTGCCCTTAGGGATCAACCCTGGACTTTGGAATAAGAGGGGCTTGCTTCCTGAATAAAATCTGGGTGGCTTTGAGCAGGCTGTGGAATCTCTCCCAGCCCAGGTTTTCCGTGCGCACAGCAGTGAGACAACACCTAGCTCAGAGAGCTGCTGCTTCATCATCAATTCCCATCTCCTCGGGCTCCGGCGCAACACGCCTTCTGCAGCCAGCACCGTTTGCTCTCATCCAACACAGGATGCTGGATTCTGACAAGGAGCAGCCGTGTGTTTTTCTAACCCACAGGGGCGGCAGGCAGCTGCAGACTTGGGAGAATGGAGGGGAATGAGGACGGTCACCACCTACCCAGCAAGTGCTTCCCAGAGCCGTGCTGAGCACGCCACAGGCACCATCTAGGCCATCCGCACAGCCCCATACCCAGCCGGTTCCAGTCTTACTCCCACACTGCAGGATGGGGAGGCTGAGCCTCGGAGGGGCTGAGTGGCTGGCCCGAGGTCTGGCAGATGCTATGCCCAGGTCAGGATTTGAACCCAGAGCCCATGGTCCCAACCCCTACAAGGTACTGCCCCCATCGTCTAATGATGACACAGACAAGTGCCACTCCACTTTCTAAAGCATAAAGGGAAATATTCCCACAGTGACCCTGAGTCATTGAGAAATGCTGAACTATGCTCCTCTGAGCCTGTCTGGGAAGGTGGGCTGCACGGGGCTCAGGAAACCTTGTTCTCATAGATGGCAAAATAGAACCACAATCGTCCCAGTCCCCAGACCTGGGCCTCTGGAAATACCAGTTGGAGGAGCTGGTGCAAAGTGTGGCAGACAGGGCAACTGCAACTACCAGCAAAGGTCAGGTGTGGGGACTCCCCCAAGAGCCCAGATGAAGGGAGAGGGTCTGGCATGCAGTGGTGTACATGTTGCCAGGGCCGAGAAGCCCCCAGGGCAGTGGCCTGCATCCCGTATTTCCTCAGCACTCCTCCCTTCTCCACGACCCAACTCAGCGGCCCCTGCTGCCGAGCTGCGCCTCTGACGGTCTGACCTCTAGCCAGGCCAAGGGTGGCCCTTGTGGACTTAGGAGGCTGTCAGCAGAGTGAGAACCCCACCCCCAAAGACTCTAATGAGAACAGAGACACAGCTGGCTGGCCGGACCTTACAAGCCCAGTCAGTGCCATGTCCTGGCTACCGAAGGTAACCTGGGGTTATTGGATTTCCTGGCACTGAGAGAACCAGAGCCCAGGAAAGCAATTCTGAGAGTGCCGTGTCATTACCCTGAGTGCAGCCGCCCCGTTTTTAATCACCGTTCCCTCCAGCAGGGCTGGGCTGGGCAGAGTCTGCCTGGCAGCCCTCATTCCTTAAGTGCACCCCAGATCGGCTTTGGCTGAGCCAGCAGGGTGGGGAAGGAAAACGGAGATGCCTGTGGGGGCTCCGCCTCTGCCTGGGAATGCGGCCTGGCTCTCTCAGCCCTGGCCTGCTGCCTGCTGGGGAGGAAGCCAGGGGAGGAGGAAGAGACGGTGGTGGTGCAGATCCAGCTGGGCTGGGGGCCTGAGTCTTCTTCCCTTAAGGAGAACCCCACTGTGTGTCTTTATCCTCCCCTCCTGCCTTGGCCATAGGTTTCCCAGTTCCCACTCTATACCCCCATTTGATCCCATGACTCCCTGCCTAAAGCCCACTAGGGCTCCTAGCACCCTCAGGCTGGAGCCAGCCCCACTCGCCCCAGGGGCTCAACTTGACTCCTGCTGGTGTCTCCCTCTCTTTTCTTTGCATCTCACTGGCCAGGTGTCCTGTGCATTCTCCAACCTGGCCTGAGCTTCCATCAACTCTGCTGGGGGACACGTACCCCACCTAGCGCATGCATAGTCTCTCCTCAACGCAGTAGCCAGAGGGACTGCTTCAAAATGCAAATGAGATCAAGTGGCATCCCTGCCTCACACCATGTGGATCATGAAGTTCAAGTCCCTTATCCAGCACTGCAGAGCCCCCCATGAAACCTCCTCTCACCTCATCTCTCCCTCCCTCTCCCGTCCTTCCTCCTCCTGCTAAGCTGACTTCCCTGTCATTCCTGCGCCAGCCTCTGCTCTGCCTGGCAGGTGCCTCCCCGGGGCACAGGGCTGCCTCCTTCCCGTTGGTCTGGGGTTAAAGGTCTCCGTTCCAGAGAGACCTTCCCCAGCCATCGTGTGCAAAGGAGCCTCCCTGTTTGAATCCTTCAGGTCACGTACCACCATCTCAGCTTTTTCCCATCTGTTCACCAATTTACTACTCATTTCCCGGGCTGAGGGGGCTGCCCCTTGATACCTCCCGGGCTGAGGAGGCTGCCCAGTTTGCTCTGCTCCCTGGGATCCTGTACCCACTGTCCCCGGCCCGGCATGCTACAGAGGTCAGCTGATATTTCTGGAATGAGTGACGATTTGTTCCTGACACCTGGCAGACTGCCTGCTACTGTAGTTTGATTCAACTGAATAAACAGCAGCAGCCACTCACTGCTCATTGAAGACCTACTAATTGATTAAGGGGGTGAGCTCCTGGACCCAGCTGGGACCCCATCAGGGCCCCAAACGAACACCTGACCCTTTTACTTAGATTCTGAGTTGAGCCCCACTTTCCTGAAGTGATCTCAAAATCAGACGATAGGCGATACATCCCCTTGAAGACCTTTGAGTCCCACTCAAGGGACATGACATAGGGACCATGCCAGTGACCGCCATCAGACACACCGAGTGGACCACGGCAGCCCCGATCCAGGCTGGCACCAAGGAGGCCCATGGACCTGCCTAGAATGTGCCAACCAGGAAAAGCAGCAGGTCAGCACTTCCTGGGATTTGCTGCTTTACTATTAAAATATTCATAAAGAGAAGTATTATCACTGTACACGAGTTTCCTATCTGCAAATGAGGATTAACATCTGTTCCCGGGGCTGGGCCGGTACAGGACATGCAGTAGTGAGGTGTTGTTTTTGCAAAAGCGAGGCTGTCAGATTGCTGCAGCCAGAAAGACAAGTACCCGAGCCAAGAGTGTCCAGAGGAATCCGGGTTCTCAAAACTGCTGCTGATGTATCTTACTGTCACGTGACTGCTGGTGTAATAACGTCATGTAACACACAGACCGGATGCAAGCTTCCCAGTTCACCTTCACATAAACCCAAATAAAATCATGTGTTGCATGAACTGTCCTGGCTCCTGATTCCCCTTCAATGTGGAAGGCTCCATTTGCTTTCTGTAGTGTTTTTGTGGCATGGAAGTTTTAGAAGAGTCTGGCCCAGGTGCCCTGCCTTCATCCAGCTAAGTTTTAGGAGACGCGGTGCCCTTCACGCGACGTCCCATCAGGAGCCCCTTGATATCAGTCTGTCCCTTACTCAGATTTTCTAGTTCTTCCATGCCTTCTATATTTGTTAATCAGCATTCACTTTCTCCTGCGTTTCCCCCTCTTAATCACTTGTTTCTGCCATTGTTCTTTTGAATGTTCAGTCGTCCCATCTTTGCCAGAGGCAGCCCCTTCCCGCCAGTGCCTGGGCCTTGAGGACCCCTGTGCCGTTGCCTGAAGGACCAGAGGCTCCAGCCACATTGTACTTTCAATAGCCCAAGGCTTGGATCCTCTGCTTGTCCAAAGAGCCCTGGCTCCTTCTCGAAGGAAGCAGCATTGAGAAACACAGAGGTGTGGGCACTAGTGTATGTGTTGCTTTTTGGCCCTTTCTAGGATCCTACTTGTAAATCATATATTTATGTCATCAGAAGAGCATATGAATGCTCCAACTCTAATCCAACACCTTCCCCCACTCCAGAGGCCCTTTTCCTGCAGGGAGATCACTGGTACCTAACAAGATACACCGACACCTTTGCCGCTCTATTCTACAGCAACCAAACAATTCCAGAATGATTACCCCAAAGACCTGCCATCAAATCTAATGCCAAAACTTCAAGATTTGCTTCCTGTTCTCATAGGCCTTAGGCCAGTGGTTCTCAACCTTCCTAATGCCACCACCCTTTAATACAGTTCCGGTGGGTCGCCACCCGCAGGTTGAGAACCACTGCCTTAGACCATCTCCAACAAAGAGTGCACAGTGACTTGTGTCGTATTTGTGACGTTTTATCCTCAGGGTACATCCCTAGAAGTAGGGCTGTACAGGCAAAGGGTAAACGCACAGGTGACCTTGCTGGATATCACTAGCTTTGCCCCTACAGGGGTCACCTCATTTTGCCTTTCCGCCAGCCACGTGTGCGAGCTACAGGCTTGCTAACTGAACGCACTGGGGTGTACTTTTGGGTTTTCATCCATCTGAGAGGTGAGCAAAGACACCTCAGTGTTGTTTCAATTTCCATTTCTAATAGTCCCCTTCATCTGATGTGTGCATTTCCAGTCCCGAGACCAAGGCTCCCGCCCTGAGGTCAGGTCCAGGGTTTGTCCCGAGCACCCCAGTCAGGGTAGAGGTGGAGGGTACACAGTCTCACCCTGGCTTAACAGTGCAGGCAGGTGGTGTTCAAAATGCAACTCTTGCACCTGGCACAGGAGAAGGGCTGCTTTGGGTGTCTGGAGGCATCTCAGAAGCAGGCCCTTCTTGCTTCTGGAATAAAAGGCTGCCAGCTGCCTTTAATAGGCAAATACAATTTTCTAGCCTTTTGCTCTGATTATCAAGGACAAGCTGCAGGGCTTCTGCCATGGGAGCAGGGGCTTCCTGCCCAATGCTCCGAGCAGGCGGCTGAGGGGAGCTGGCCAGAGGGTGCCTGTGTGGGCTGCCTTTACTAATAGGGACCCTGCCTAGTCGACTAGCACCTGCACTTCCCAGGTCAGGCTCTTGGGCCACAGCATGGTGTCTTCAGAAATTCAGGCAGCAGGAAGACCCAGTATTGCCTCCAGCCTTTCCTGACATTACTCCATCACCTCCTGAACCCGGGGGCCTGGAGCCCTTTCAAGATACCAAAGCCCTGAGAACAACAGTCCCAGCTGCGAGGGGAAATGTAGGGAGACCCCGTGCCATTCCTCCCATGTCTAAGCCTGTCCATTTCTATCTAAAGTCCATTTTAATGGCTCAGAGAAACCTCAGATATCCCAGACAGGTGTTCAGTCTTGATGGCATAATTCATAGGCTGGAAATGCCCAGGAGCTGAACCGGGTGCCTCCACCCGCCAGTGTTCCTTCCATCCTTGAGCCTCAGTTATCTAAGCTGGGAAGATAACAGAACTCAACTCCCAGGCCTGCAGTGGGGATCAAATGCAGCGTGTATGCAGAGAGGCTGGCAGACAATAGGTGTGCAATAAATGTTAACTCCATACAGGGGGCAGCTCTGTCTAGACAGCCCACAGCTAACAGACCAGGCTGTCCCTTCTGACGGTGCTTCACTCTCATTTTCTCCAAGTGACAAAGGTACCCTGGATGGTACCTGGGGCATGGATGGGTCTCAACAAACTTAAGAATATGGTAGAGAACTTGATAGAAAGGTCAAGTTCATCACAAAATTCAAGATGAAACAAGAGGAGATTGCTCTGTATGCCAACCACAACCAACAAAGATGGCCACGACTCACAGCCAGGCTGTCTACGGACAGTTGCAAAGCTGTACACGGCCCCAAAGTGCCTGGTAAGTGTGTTGAGTGGGAGCTGAGATGCGGCTGGCGCTGTGCAGGTTAGAACAGGGCTGCAGCCACCTGCAGGAGGAAGTGTCTCTCTGCTCGCTCGTCAAGCCCTGACCCTGGGCTATAATCCCCAGAGACAGGGCCACACACAGGTACCACTGCCTCATCAGCAGGCTATAGGGTCCACAGGACTGTGTTCAATGAGAGAAGAGCACCTTTTCCTCACCTGTCTACAAAGAGAGTGCAGCTTTTTTTCTGATTTGTGCGAGGACTCCATGTAAGCTGGTGGGGTTCTGTTAATACCTAAAAATATGCATTTTACAAACTGCAGCTTGGCCTCAGTCTACTTTATGAGCAGAACTGTGCTACTGGGTCAAGGTTCCATTTTTTTTTAAATCTGGGTTTTTTTTGTTTTT
Source organism: Galagoides demidoff (assembly GCA_963574575.1). NCBI lineage: Eukaryota > Metazoa > Chordata > Mammalia > Primates > Galagidae > Galagoides > Galagoides demidoff. The sequence goes on from CAUYQV010022558.1 coordinate 20,314, forward strand.
TGACAGAGCCTCATGCTATCCCCCTGGGTAGAGTGCCATGGCATCACAGCTCACAGCAACCTCCAACTCCTGGGCTCAAGCGAGTCTCATGCCTCAGCCTCCCAAGTAGCTGGGACCACAGGCGCCCGCCACAACACCCGGCTATTTTTTGGTTGCAGCCATCGTTGTTGTTTGGCGGGCCCAGGCTGGATTCGAACCCACCACCTTGGGTGTATGTGGTTGTCGCCTTAGCCACTTAAGCCACAGGTGCCGAGCCTAAAAAATCTGTTTTACGAACAGAGAGAGAGTAAAAGGTAAGAACCCCCACTGAGGACTCAGGGTTGGGAGTCTGCCCCCATTCCTAGCTTAGCTGGGCCATGTCACTGTCCTCCAGAAGCCAGGGCTCCAGCTCTGGGCTACTTTCTCCTCCCCCCCTGGGGAAAGGTCTTCCTGGGGAGGCTGCTCTGGCCCTTTGGGGACCTGCCCCCTAGGCACCTGATGCTCCCCTGGGAGACCATGTGGCCATGGTGATGAGTAATGACGGGTGCCAGGATACACTGCCTTGCTGGGGGGTCACATGCTCTTGCCGAGGTTCACACAGGAGACACACACACAGGCTAAAAGACACGTGCCTACTCCAGCACCGCACCTCCCTCTCCTGCCTCCATCATTTCCTCCCGGAGCCGCCATCCGGAAGCTCTGTTCCCTTGGTGTCCACTGAAGATGTGCTCTGTGATTTAACAGCTCCCTTCTCTAACTCTGCTCCCGCCTGTCTATCAGCATCAGAACAGCTTCCGAGATGCTCCGTGCCTCTCTGTCGTGGGAAAGATCATGTCTTTTTCGGGTCCATAAAGAATGGAGTGGTGTGTTGTGTTCTTGTAAATCACGATGCTGAATGGGCAGCCGCACGTAGGGCATGCAGATGAGTCTGAAGCCGCGTGACGGATGTGCTTCTCGGCGGAGGAACTGGGGAATGGATGCCGAATGTCACTGCTCCTGTGCAGTGGGGCAGGTGGGACCCCCAGCTGCTGCCCTGTGGCCGCTTGCGCATACCAAGACCATCCAGCCTCCACACCTGTGCTTGTGCCATCTTCTGACCAGCCTGGGACCTGTCTGCCCACTCAGACCCCGAATACTGATTAAGGGCCATAGATCTGTCTGCCTGGCAAAGTCCCAATTGACACCTACTGTCCCAACACAACTTTAAACAGACCCCTCTTCTCTTGTAAAACTCTCTTGATTTAAATAAGAGCATTCTAAGCTTAGTAAAAGAATCATAATAAAATAATAGCAGGTGATATTTAACAAATAAGTACTTACTATTTTAACTTATTTCATCTCATCTTCTTAATCAGGGGTAGGTGCTATTAAAATCAAGTATCAAGGGGACAGAGTAACTTGCCCAAGTCCAACTAGAGCAGGCATCCTCAACCTACGGCCCACGGGCCACATGCAGCCCGCCTAGGACATTTATCTGGCCTGCCAGGTGTTTTTGCTGCCACTGCCTGTCCTGCTTAGCAGCTGACTCGTGCTGGGGCCCACAGTCCAGCCCTCCAACGGTCTGAGGGACAGTGAACTGGCCCCCTGTTTAAAAAGTTTGAGGACCCCTGAACTAGAGGCAGGATTTGAACCTAGTGACACTAATTCCAGCATTCAGCACATCATTGCTGCCTCCCACAGATCCTCAGGGCCCCTCCCCGATCTCGCGCATCCAAGCCTCCATGGGCATCCCCATTCTTGGAAACCTTTGTTCCCCCAGGATGGGCCTTCCATGTGCTGATCTCAGAGCCTCCTGTTCATCCAGACTGAACTCCTGAAAGCCAAGGCCACATGCAAAGGGGACAGATGGACCCACAGACTCAGGACACAGCAAGAGCCTGGAAATGCCTAGGATCAGCTGATTGCAGGGTCCAGCCCTACTGGGCTCACCTCCTATTTGTCTTTTGGGAGACTTGGCAGGGGAAGAGACCAGAAGAGACCAGACTTGGGGGCCCCAGAGCCTGGTCCCACCTGCTGACTGTATAACCTTGGGCAAGTCACAAGACCTGTCTGAGCTTCTATTCTTCACGTGTAAATGGGGAGCACAGAGGTGGTCTTGTAGGATGGGGGGAGGACCACGTAAGCTGCCATTGGCTCTTCTGGTTGTGGGCACGCGGTGGGTACTCAGTGAAGAGTGGTTCCCTTCTGTTCTGTCATTTCTCTCCCAAGAACTTGGGCTTAACCAAGAACCACAAAAGGCATTCTTTCCTTCTTCAAGTAAGTATCTCCCAATTGCTTAAGCAGGGAAATCTCTGCTGGGGAAAGCTCTCTCCCCAGGCCCCACTTTCAGTATAATATGGCAGAGACAGAGCGTCTCTTATTTTGAGTCACTGCCTTCTTCCTAAACTTCCTATCCCCAAATTATTCACAATCTTCCCCATTTGCTCCTAACACATTTTGAACGGCAACAGAGGCCACCATGCCTTGGCACCTGATCGTGGTTCTAGGAGCAGATAAGAAAGCCCACTTTTGCCTGTAAAGTGCTTTCTCTTCCCAGGGAGCAATGCCATGTCTATGCAACCACCCATGGCACCTAGAGCCATCAGCATGCTCAGTGGCCACTGGCCACCAAAGAGAAATTGCCCCACCAGTGGGTGTGACAGATCCCAAAGGGGTGAAATGTAGGGGGAAGTGTCGGCCAACAGACACAATTGTCCCACCTTGACCACGCTGCCCACGATCACATCAATCAAGCTGCCGGGTGCTTTTGAAACTCTAGATGCCCCAGAGAATGTCCAGCTTGATTGTTTCTGCTCTTCTTCTGGACCCAGAGGCTCTAACAGGTCCCAAACCACACCCATCCAGAGGCTGGGCTGGAGAGGCTGCTTGCCCAAGCTCTAGGCCATGAAGGTCTGCAAGAATTATTCTGATTCAGGCCCTGCCAGCAGAGCGTCCGCCCAAGGAAAGAACGATTTTCAGCAAGAACCGGGCACAGCTGGGCGTGAGAGGGGTGAGGAAGGAAGGCCTTTGGAGACACAGCCTTTGCCTAGAACTGACACTCTGCTCTCAAGATGCTGATGTGTCCCCCATGGCAGGTGTGAGTCTGAACAGATGCTGGCCAACACCGAGCACTGCCCAGAAGGCCAGGCGAGAGGCCCTGAATGGTCCTTTTGAGCAAGCAAGCTTGGAGCCTCTAAGCCAGTTCTCTAACAAACACTCTCCTGGGGGCTCCTGCGGGAAAAGTGCCCAGTGTTAGAGCCAGAGACACCTGGTTGTTCTCTGTTCTGGATGCCAGCAGGGCCATGCCAGCCCATTCTGCAGCCACCTGAACTGTGGGGAAGAAAGACAGGGGCATGCCCTTCTCTTCTTCCCACTGACGACATCCACTGCCTGCCCATCCTCGGGCAGGTGCATAAACTCAGAGGCTGATGACTCAGAGGCTGGGGAGAGAGACACTTACTCAGGCGATGCATTCCATGGGCTCTGGTGGCTGCACAATGGGGAGACAAAGGTCAGTTCTCAGGACAGTGTCCACAGGTTACCTAACCAGAAAATCCAGGGCCAAGGGATGACACCTGAGCACGGGGAACTCTTGGAATCTGGGACAGAGCCGTGGGTGTGTGTGTACCTGTGAAGTGAGCCCTCCCTCCGTTCCCCACCCACGATCCTTACCACTCCTTGGTGACAGTCCTAAGCCTTGCCTCTGTCACATCCCTTTTCTCCCAGCCTTGCTCATTCCTTAGGAATAGGACTGGAAGCAATGTGGTGGCTGAATAACAGACAGATACTCTTCAGGAGCCCTACCCAGGGGAGTGAAAGTCCCAAAGACCCCACGTTGTTTGCAATCTCAGGCCTTCACCACAGTTTCTGGGTACCCTGCCCTGTGCGCAGCCCAGTGCCGTGCACTGAGGAGGTCAGAGAAGGGCTGACAGTCCCAGGATGGCCAGTACTCGCTGAGCTGGGCCCCATCTCCAGCGCTCAAGTCAAGGCTATCAGCGCACACACATCTGCCTGAGCCCGTGGGTCCTTGCCAAAGACCTCTCTTTCCCTGGGCAGTACGCCCTGCTGGAAGGGCCTGAGTCAGAACAATTCTTCTAGGTCTTTCTTCACGGTCTAGAGCTTGGGGGTGAGCAAGGTCTCCAGACTGCAGGGCCTGCCAGTGTTAGTGGGCTAAGTGTGGCCAGGTGGGTGTTCGGGTGTAAGTCCAAAGATCTCTCTGTGTCCACCTGACCTCCGCAGCAGGCTGGGCCTAGCGACCTGCCATTCATTTCCCACTTCTCCAGCAAGCTGCTGATGCCTGGCGGGTTTTCCTCCCCACATAGGGATTTTCTCCCTCCCACTCTAGGTATGCTGTTCTTAGCCTTGAGGAATAGGAAGGCAGGGGGGACAATAGGGCTCCTGAGAACTCAGTGTGGCCTTCCCATTTTCCAGATGAGGCCTGCAGAGGTTGAGGGCCGAAAAGCCATGGGCTTTGGGCTCCTGATTGCTCATTCTGTCGCACCCCCCACCTGATTCATGGGGCCAGTCTAGCCCCACATCATAAATGAGCCACCACTGAAACAGCTGTTAGACCGTCCACACACCAGCAGCAGCTCCTGGGGGGCTGTGTAATGTGCTGGCCGGCCAGGCAGGTCTGGGAGTCAGGCAGGCCTCCCGTGGTTTACATGCCACCTTCAGCAGCTCAGTTCTCTGGGCTTCAATCTTCTCGTGTGCAAAACAGAGAAAAAACAATACACAGGGCTGCTGAGAGGATAATCTGAAATAATTCATGGGACTTATATTCCATGCATGCCTGGCCCATAAAAGTATTTCATAAATATACATATAAACCATATCAATCACATATATGTTAAGTATAATTTTAAAAAATATTATATTCATGGGGCCATTGGATTTGAATCTTGGTCTTTACCTAACTGTAGCACCGAGTAGCCGAGTTAGAACAACTCCTTTATAAATTGGTCTGAGTTTGGGTTCAGTGCCCCCAAAATGCCTGTCTTCTTACCCCCATGTCAGGCTCTGAGCACAAAGGCCTGTCCAGCTTGCCTGGTTGTCTGCAGCTCCTGTCTCAGCCGCTGGCCAGCCCAGGTGGCCTGAGCTATTTAAAAAGCTGGGCCTGAGCCCAGGACACGACACTTCCAGCTTCAGACCTGGCTGGTCCTGGAATGGGAGCTCAGGAACTCTAGACACTGGGGCCTCCCAAGAGGACAGAGCTCTGCAGATTCTCTGCACCCTGGGGGCTGGCCGTCATGGTCAGCCCCACCCCAAGGACTGCGCTGTACTGGGGCTGGGTCCCCGCTGTGACCTGCAGAGACCAGCACACAGGGAAAGAAGGCAAAGCTCAAAACCACCCGAGTGATGTAGCTTATGAGATGCTGAGATACTCACACATCTGAAACATTCCACATCCCCAGGACTCCGCATCTACTTCATCCTCTTTTTCAAAACAGCTTTACTGGTTGTAAGTGACGTCCAATAAATGCAAACCATTTACCAAGACCTGACTCATAGATGTGCCCATAAAACCATCACCACATCACCACAGTTGAGAGAGGGACAGATCCGTTATCCTCCTTCCCCCGTTTCTTCCGTGCCGTGGCAGGATCTGTCTCTATAGAGGAGTTACATTTTCTAGTCTCCCGTGAATGGAATCACATAGCACATATGGCTGCTCCTTCCAACTCTGCCCCTCGGTATCACGATTTGGAGATCTAGCTGTGTTTTCCCATGTATCCATAGTGTATGCTTTATTACTGAATAGGATTCCACTGTATCCTAGTTCGTTTATTCATCTGCTGACGGACATATGGATGGCTTCCAGCGTTTGGCTGTTGCAAATCAGCCGGTAAGACCAATTGCACCCAAGACTTTATTTCCCAGGAGAGTAAACACCCAGGAGTGGAGGAGCTGGGGCATCATCTTAGCCCACTTTCAAATTCCCATTTCCCCACGGGATCTATTACACAATCCTCTCCTACGCCATACAATTTCCTCTCTGCTCTGTGGCTTATTGCCCGCCTTCTCTCTCCCCTCTGTGGCAGATGGTATTTTTGCAAAGATGGACACAACGGTATCTCCCACGACACATGCTTTTTATAGTGTGGAGTCTGGCTGGTCTGTCAACAACAGAATGTGGCGGAAGTGATGCTAAGTGACTCTTGAGGCTCGGTCCAGAGAAGGCTGACAGCTTGTGCTTGGTTTCCTGAAACCCTCTCTGTGGGAGCCCTGGGGCGCCACGGAGAAAGTCTGACTACTGTGCTGGAGGGGCTTCAAATGCTCATGTGGCCGCTGCTCCTAGTGGGCCCCAGCCAGGTCACCAAACCTCCAGGTACACGAGTGAAGCCCGCATGGGCCATCTAGGAGAACACCACTGAGGGACTGCTGCTACCACCATGTGGAACCTAAGAATCGCCCGGCCAAGCCCTGCCTCACAGGATCACGGGATCTAAGAAAAGGGGTGGTTTCCTATGCCCCCTAACATTGGGAAGAGGCGTATTACACGGCAGTAAGAACTGGCACACCCTTCTAGAAGGTAAGCTCCATGAGAAATGGATCTTTTTGATCTAGTCTGCTCACAGATATACCTCCAGTGCTCAGAACCATGCCTGGCAAGAGGTAAGACTTCAACGAGTATTTGTTGAATGAATGATTGGGATTCTACTAAGATTATATTAACACTGAAAAGATTTCTACTGATGGAAAGCAAACACTGGCGCCATGGTGATGGATCTAGGTCAGACGTGGAATTTTGGATCCAAAACGCTGAGACTTCCAAGCCGTATGAGCCTCTTTGTGCCTCAGTTTCCCCCAATGTAAAGGCAGGTAAACACATCTATGTCACGGGGTTGTTCTGGGGACGGCGGAAAGAGAAGGTGTATGAAGTGGTCAGCACAGAGCTAGCCCCTGGGACGTGCTCAGTAAGGTTTGCTAAACCCGAGGGAAGCTGGGTGGTCCCTGTTCCCCTGCACTCCCTCTGGTGTTTTGTTCAAAGCTCACACGGCCCTGCTTCTTCCTCTGCTGACCAGCCATCAGTGATAGCAAATTTCAAAAAACAAACAAACAAACACCTTAACAGCCAGGTCCCTGTCTGTGGCTGGGACAGCATCCCCTGGGAAGCCAACCAGGGAATGGAGAATCAGGGTTGACGCCTTGCTGTCAGCCTTGACCCTGCATCCATAGCTGCTTCACGCCAGTGCTCAACCAAGCCAAATCTAGCTGCTGCAGAGTGAGCATGTCTCGCTCCACCCCAGGGGCTAGCTCTGAAGATGACCCCTTCCCAGGTTCGTGCCAAAGCTCTTCTCCTAGAAGGGAGGTCAGCATGGCTTTGGTTTTCCTGCCATGCTTTCAGGGCCATGTCCTGACCCTGTCACGGCAAGGTGGGCAGGAGGGCTGCACAGTGATGGAGGGCACGCTCCAAAGGGATTGACTGGGGTCAGACGCGAGGCCTTTGGAAAGGGAGCTGCAGAGTCTGGCTTTCCTCACGCCGAGACCTGCCCTCTTCCACTTGGCTGGATCAATTCTGACCTTCCTGGGGATTAATTAAAAGCTGAGGCGCAGGGTCTGTAGCCCTTGGTTATACCTTAAATACGGCCTCTGCTGCAGCCCAGACCACTGGCCGTGCCTGGGGTGTATATGTGTTCAGTGAACTGCACAGGGAAAGACAGAATTGTCTAAGAGACCAGTGTCACAGCATTTATTCCCTGGGACCGTTTCCAGAGCAAAGGCTAGGAACATATGAACAAATCCTGGTGCCTCTGCATGATGGTCTAATGCAGATTTTCTCCTCTTCCTCCTCACTTCCTCATTCTGCCCCCCTCCTCTTTGCTGCTATGCCCCCCTCACCCCACACCTGCAAAAATCTGCTAAATACCTTCAGAGAACACGGGTTTGGAAATCGTACTTGCTGAGGGTCAAGCCTCAGCGCCAAAACCAACTAGTAAAGGGACCTGAGAATTCCTCAACCTCTCTCATCCCCATTTTTGGGTAACAGGAGTCAGGAACGTTATCCATCTAACAGGGGGTGTTGGGAGGATCAATGACTCATGCAGGCAAAGCAATTAAGGGAATGTCTGGCACATCCCAAGCGCTAAATAAATGTTGGCACTTAGTGAATGTCAGCCACAACAATTACTACTCAAAAGGGATGGGGGGTGTCCACACCTCAGTCATCCAGCTACAAAATGGGCATCTAATTCCCTGCCACGCTGTCCCCTCCCTGCCCCCCATCACCAACAGGGAAGATGGGTTGAGCTCCAGCAAATGTTTCCAAGACAAGTATCAGATACGTGGGGGTGAGTCCTAGGGGGTGTCTGCTGACTTTCAAACAAACCAGTCTTTGCTTTTTCTCAGGACAAGTAGAAGATTTTCATAATTAGAACCTCAATACATAATGGAATCTACTCTAAATCTGCTCGAAGCATGGAAGTAGATGCAGGAAGGCACTTGTTAAGGAGACTGTGTGGGGGACGGGGATGCCCGAAGAAAGGGGAAGATATTGGCTTCCTGTCCAACTCACACAAAGTCAAGGACTTAGGGTCAAAAGTCTCAGATGAGGGCAAGGATATCAGTTCCTTAGGTACAAAGAAAAACCAACCCTATCACTTAAAAGGCAAAGGAGACAAAGTTTGCTGCGATGTGTACACTGTCAACCTCCAGAAACTCAAACGCCAGGCAGATTCTGGAAACAGCTCTATTTAAGAGGACCTTTTGTGGCGATCCGTGGTTGTAATGGCTACCAAGGAACTGGCCTGGCGGTGTTCCGCCCCCGTGATCCTGGGTGTGGTCAGGTGACTGGCTTCAACCAGTGAGACATCAGCAAACGCGATGCAGGAAATGGCTTAAAAGCACCTGTGCAAGGTAATCTACGCTGTGAAGGACCTTCATGGGGTTTTGTAAATCTCAAACTACTCCAGCCCCTGTTGGAAGCAGCCAGGGTTAGGCTGCTGGAGACAGACCCACGCTCAGCCAGCAGCAGCAAGAGAACCACCAAAGATTCTGGGCATTTCTTCCAGCTGAACATAAATTACTGTCAACTGGATCCAATTCAGAGTCTAAGACGCCTTTATGAGGCCTCTGTTAACAATATGTACAAGCAGTCGGTGCTATACTGGGAAGACTTTCTGTCTGTAAACTTTCTGGAAGCTTCCACTGAATTCTGAATTGTACCAACTCAGACTCTTCTACATTGGGGCTGTGGGACAGAGGGATTGTTGGCTCTGGGGGATGGGGGTTGAGCTGCAGCAGCCACCCCCTCCCCACCCCAGGACCATAGAGCTGGAGGCCTAAGGAACAGGGGCAGCTCTGAACGCATGGATTACTAGAGAGGAACCTACGAATCCAAGCCAGGGCAAGGGCTGCCCAGAGATGAATGAAACCAAGACCAGAGTGCGGATGTGGGGAGGGAAACAGGAAACACCAAGTAGCTTTTCAAACCCACACAGCACTGTGGTGACAAGGATGTGTGTACAAGACAGCAAGTGGGCACAGACACCCAAGCAAGGATGACACATCATTCCATTTGACAGCCGCTTGGGCCACCTACCTCCCTGCTGTCTGCAGGCCTCAATATACCTACAAAGGCACCAGAGCATGGCTGCACCTGCTGGGAACCTGAAGGACGATGGTTCCTCAGCCCGCCAGCACCTCTGGGCTTAAGGCATTGTCTGCAGCCTAGAACCCTTGGAAGCAGAAAGGTCTACATCACCGATTCTCATCAACAAGCGTGGCTGGCCTTTTGAAAAAAATCTGATTCAATCACCTTGTATTGAGTGTGCGCAGTAGGTGGTGTTTTTTGTTTTGAGACAAGAGTTTCACTTTGTCACCCTCAGTAGGGTGCCATGGCATCCTAGCTCATAGCAACCTCAAACTCTTGGGCTCAAGTGATTCTCTCGCCTTCTCTCCTCAGCCTCCCAAGTAGTTGAGACTACACACAATGCCTGGCTATTTTTAGAGGTGAGGTCTTGCTCTTGCACAGGCTGGTCTCGAACTGGTGAGCTCAGGTAATTCACCCACCTCAGTTTCCCAGTGTGTTGGGATTACAGGCCTGAGCCACCTGGCCCAGTCCAGGCCTGGATTCTTTGAACCACAGGCACAGACACAGGGTCTAATGCAGAGAAGTTTTCAGAAAATGTCTGGCAAATGAGCAAATTAAATAAGAAAGTTTGATTCCTTCCAAGAGCTCAATGTGGGATAGGTGACTCCCTTGGAGGTAGTAGAAAAAGTCCCCCAGGCCCACCCTAGTAGCAAAGGTCCCCTAAGGCCCACCATCCTCCATCAAAGAAAGGAGTCTCTTCTCTGTACTCTGAAATTATCTCCTTTGTTTGGCTAAGGAAGCCAGCCCTATGCTGGGTGCTGTGCCCCGCAGGGGTCTGTTAGCGAAACAACACCCCCGTGTGCTAAGACCTGCTCAAGGACAGACCCTGCATTAGTCTCCAGCTTCTGCTGTAACAAATTACCACTATTTAGTGGCTTCACGTAAGACAAACTTCTTATCTTGTGGTTACAGAGGTCCGAAGTCCTAAAGGGATCCCACTAAAATGGCTAAAATTGTGGTGAGGGTAGGATTATACTTTTTCAAGAGGCTCCAAGGGAGAATCAGTTTGCCTTTTCCAGCTTCTAAGGCACCTGCAGTTCTCAGCTGGTGTCCCTCCATCTTCAAAGCCAGCAATGGCAGGGGGTATACCCACACTGACTCACTCTGGCCTCTGCCTGAGGTCACATCTCGTCTCCTTCTCAACTCTTCTGCCTCCTCTTCCACTTCTAAAGACCCTGGTGATAGGATAATCCAGCCAGTCTCCTCATCTCAAGGGCATCTGATTAGCAACCTTAGCTCCCCTCTGCTGTGTAACCTAACTCATTCATACGCTCTGGGAAGGAGGATCTGGACGTCTTTTGGGGGAGGGAGACATCATCCTGCCAACCACAAGCTTTGAGTCCACTGGGCAGTTTCCTAGAAGACACTGAACTTGAACCTGGACTCAGGGAAAGAGTGCCCAGCAAGAGGGTAGGGGAGAGGCTTGGCACCTGTGGCTCAATCGGCTAAGGCACCAGCCACGTACACCTAAGGTGGCGGGTTCGAATCCCCAGCCCGGGCCCGCCAAACAACAATGATGGCTACAACCAAAAAATGGCCAGGCGTTGTGGCGGGCGCCTGTGGTCCCAGCTACTTGGGAGGCGGAGGCAGGAGACTC
>CAUYQV010022559.1:0-56568 GCA_963574575.1 Galagoides demidoff
GTTGTGGTGGGCGCCTGTGGTCCCAGCTACTTGGGAGGCGGAGGCAGGAGACTCACTTGAGCCCAGGAGTTGGAGGTTGCTATGAGCTGTGATGCCATGGCACTCTACCCAGAGGGATAGCTTGAGGCTCTGTCTCAAAAAAAAAAGAACATTCATGATTCAAGAAGAGATCAAAATATCAACATTACCAGGAGTGAGCAATCAATTGCCTCCAGCCCACGTGGTTGAAACAGATGAGGCCAAGCAAGGCAAGTGCCTTCTTGATTTGGAATCTATGCCTGGTGAAAGGGCTATGCTATGAGCCTTGTAAAACAACAAGGGATTTGGAATACTATATAAATTTAGTTGATAAAGGAGGGTCAGAGTTTGACAGGACTAACTCTAATTTTAAAAGAAGTTCTAATGTGGCTAAAGTGCTATCAAACTACATTGCATGCTACAGAGAAGTCTTTCATGCAGGTGAGACTCAGTCAATCCGGCAAACTTCTCGCTTGTGTTAAGAAATCTCCACAGCAGCCACCTCAACTTGGACAGCCACCACCCTGACCAGCCATCATCATCAAGGCAAGATTCTCCACCAGCAAAAAGATTTCAAGAAGCTGAAGGCTCAGATCATTAGCAATAAAATATTTTGAATGAAAGTGCAAACACTGTATTTTTTGTTTTATTTTTAGACTTGCAATAACAAAGGGTTTTTTTTTTTACCATATTCCTTAATCATTTTTAGTTGACACATAATAATTGTACATATTCATGGGGTGTAAACCGATGTTTCACTGCACATAATGTATAGTGATCAGATCAAAATAATTAGCCAGCATCTCAAACATTTATTATATTTGGGGGGGGGAACATTCAATATCCTCTCTTCTAGCTATTTGAAAATATATATTATTGTTCACTGTAGTTATTCTACAATAAAAAGTATTCCTAAAGTCACCCTATATAAGGAAAATGGGAAATTGTCACTAAATGTACCTTTATTTATACCATGTTCGTTATGAAATTTTACAAACAGGTGGCCAATGTGTAGAAAATATTTTGCAAAATTTTGTAATGAACATTTTCTAAATAAAGGACAGTTAAGCTATGATTTCCCATTTCCCCTATTTTTGGTGACTTCAGGGGTGACTTATAGGATGCCCTGCAGTGTAGAACCCTCAGCTTATCCCGTCACTCCAGTTGTAATTATATATCCTTTAGGACATCTCTCCCCATCTCTCTCTTTCCCTATACTTTTCAGAAAAAAGTGCCATTGCACACTTAATAGACTATAGGGTAATGTAAATATAACTTTTATATGTGCTGAGAAACCAAAAAAAAAAAAAATGACTCCTTTGATTGAGATATTTACTTTATTGCAATGGTCTGGAACCAAACGAGCATTATCTCCAAGGTATACATAGCTCTATAGATATGCGTAAATAGAAAAGTCACCAAAAACAGCTTTGTGAGCCTCAAACTGGAAACAATGTGTTTGCTCATCAAATGTATTAAATGAATGTGTTGGCTTCCTAGGGCTGCCATAACAAAGTACGTCAAACTGAGTCTCTTAAAACAACAGAAATTATTGTCCCATAGCTCTAGAGCAGTGGTTCTCACCCTTCCTGATGGCACAATATATTTTTGTTGTTAAAAAGGAGTCTCTCTTGGGTGGCAACTGTGGCTCAAAAGGGTAGGGGGCCAGCCCCATATGCTGGAGGTGGCGGGTCAAACCCGGCCCTGGCAAAAAAAAAAAAAAAAGAGTCTCAACCCACAGGTTGAGAACCGCTGCTCTAAAGGCTGTAAGTTTGAAATCAGGTGTGATTGATGCTGCACCCCCTCTGCACCTGTAAAGGAGAATCCTTCCTGGCCTCTTCTACCTTCTGGTGTTTTTCCAGCAGTTTGTCTTGTGGTTTGACTTGTCAAACGTGTCACTCCACACTCAGCCCGACCATCACGGGGTGACCTTCCCCTGGCCCAAGTCTCTCTGTATCTCCTCTCCCTCTTTTTATAAGTACACATTTGGCTGAATTAGGGCCCACCCTGCTGACCTCATCTTAACTAATTACATCTGTAACCATCATATTTTTAAATAAGATATTTCAACATTCTGAGGTATGAGGGGTTATATCTTTTTGACAGACACAATAGAAAATCACTTCGGTCACCTGGTTGAATTTTACCAACATAAAGTGGAGTAGAAAGAAGATAGACACCTACTATTGCATTTGTATAAGATTCAGAAAATACCAAATTAATTTACCCAATAGAATAGGGTTATCTGGGAGGAAACAAAGGGAAGATGCGTTGAGAGCCCGTGCGTGCTGGCGGTAGTCTGCATCTTTATGGGGGACCGATTACACAGGGGTATTCACTTTGTGAGCATTTATCAAAGGGTATAATTGAGATTTATGCCCTTTAAACTATATCTCATTAAATAAAAGCTAACAGAAACGTTCTATGATATATATGATTATGAAGCTCTAAATCAATGGTTATTAAAACCTTTCAATTTAGATATAGGGATGTTGCATTTTTACAACACAGTGTACTCCATCTACCAAAGTACTCCTTTGGTAACTTTGAGATCCACATAGAGTATATGCTTTAAAAGCTATCTTTGTACTGTATAAAAATTCATTGAAAATTTGCATATAGAAAGTTAAATAAAATTGTAGAAAATTATATTGACGGGTTACTAGTATTCATAGAAGATGAACTAAGTGCTAGGTTTTTAAAACAAATTTTTGAGTATAACTAACATATGGTTAGCATACACCTATTTAAAGTATACAATTGATCCCTTTTGACATGAATATACATCCTAAAAGCCGCCACCATTAGCAAACTAGTAAATATATACCTCCCCTTCAAAAGTTTCCTCTACCCTGCCATCCCAAGCATCCCAAGCTGTCCCAGACACTAGCTCTGTCTCTCCAATTCAGGGGACTCACCAAGTTCTTCCTGAGTGCTCTCTCCTCATACAGAGGCCTGGAAACTCCCAGAGAGCAAGTCAGGCCAAGCCCGGCTCCTGTCATGTGTTGCTCGGGTCTTGGCTGTCGCTGTCTTTCATTATCTGATTGCCAATGTTTTTAAAGTCACTGTCACCGGCTATATGTCCTTTTTCTCAGTTATTTCAGGTGTAATCTAGTTCCTGTCATACCATATTGAATCAAAGTAGAATTAGACTTTGTGTACACCATTTAATTTCATACTCCAGACTCCTCCATGATCCCTATCTCAGGAAAAGTTATCATCATTCCTATAGTGCAGCTCATGCCAGAAAATTGGCTGTTTTTATTTCTTCACCTCCCGATCCAGTTGGTCAAGTCACATCAAGTCTTCCTCATAATAAACCACCAAGATATTGACTTTTTGTTACTCATCTTGCAACCACTCTATCATGAGCCATATCTAGTTATGAAAACTTGCATAATATGACCTCTCTAAAACATCCGTTTCCTAGAGTCCATGAAGAAACTTCAATAGTTTCAGGAAAGCTTCTCCAACACAAAATAATTATAGGTGTTTCCAAGTTTATAATGGTTTATTTGGCAATGAAAACATAATTCATGAGAGGAGGAGCAATAAAGGTATTCAAATTTTAAAAGTAGGGGCAAAAAGAAAGTTACCCACACCTTCTTCTCAGGCTATCATTACAATCTGGATGGAATATTTGCAAATATCTAGCTATCAAGAATACTTGATCAAAAATACACCACTCAAGAAACTAAAAAGAGTTTGAGAAATAGTAATAAGAATGTTCCTTAATATTCTTCCTAGATATGAAGAAATGTCTCTGCCATTCATGGAACCATTGCTTACAGTTCTATAGTTATAGGCCCCTGCCAATTCTTCATTATGCTACTTTTTTCATTCACCAGTCATCCATTCATTCAGAAAGCATCTTTTGAACCTCACCAGGTGTCAGGATCACAACTTCTAGGATTATAATTTTATGAACATCATCATTGTTACCAACTAGTTCATCTTCTAGGAATGAAAGTAGATGTATGAATATAAAAACTAAAAATAATCTCAGGAAAGTTAATTTTTTGGATGGTAGTACTTTGTTTTCAATTTACACAGAGTCTCAAATTTCCAGACTGAAGATTCAAGACTTTCAATACTGCCAGGAGCAAGTATTTCCACAAAGATCATCTTCTACTATAAAGTAAATCTAGGAATAGAAATTTGGCCACTTATGCCGTTGAAATGATCAAAGCTAATTTTGATAAAAAAGAAAATTAATAGAATATCTAAAATCCTCTACTTAAACATTTAGGAGAAAAAAATGGTATTATATAACTAAAAGAAAGAGGTGATCAACCATGGACATTCATATACATTTTAAACTCAAACCTTCATGTACATATACATGAATAAATATGCCTATGTGTATTAGTCTCTGCACCTGGCAGACAGATTTAGAAACTGGAAAAATTCACATGAAAGAGCATCATATTCTGCAGGTAGGGAAAGATATTTAACTTATTAGAAAAGACATTTAGTCACATAGTGATTCCAATTAAATAAAAATTAAATGCTTAAAAGCAGTTATTTAAGGTTTTATGGCCCCCACAATGAAAGTCATATACCTTTTATTGAAATATGTAGATGCTTTAGTTTGACTAATATAAATATATTAGATAATAAATTAGGTTTAAATATTCCAGGAAAGGCACAGCCTCACCTGGCCCTTCATTTTGAATTGTATATACTTCATGGACTAGTTCCATTAAAAAATGTATTCAAACATTTATTTGCTTTAAATTAATATAAAGTATTCTAAAACTGAGGTCTTTATTCTTGTGTCAATATTGTGAGTAATACTCAAAATGTGGCACTTTCTCTTTGTTATACAATGGAACAAGAACTGAATACAAACGTGTATTTACACAGGATGACTCGATCCTGATGCACATTGAACTGATTCAGTGCACTGCTTATGGTATAAGACAGATCTGGGGTCTCACACCTTCGCGCACTGCTTATGGCATCAAACAGACCTGCGGACTCGCACCCTTTCTGTCACATACCAAGTCTGCAAGGGACACTACAAAAATTTTGAGATATACAAAAATTTAAAAATCTAAAATCATTCTAATCACTGTGATTTCTCAGCATAATTGCCATGACATTCTATGCACTTTGCTTTCTTATAAACCATTTTTGAGAACATTCTTTCCACTTATTTTTTCCAAGTGCTATAAGCTAATTTTTATAAGCATAAACAGTTTCTTCAGGGCTGGAAAACCTTCCCTGCCTGGGATTTTTTACTGTAGGGAATAGGAAATAATTACATGGGGTAGATGAGTCAGGCCTCTGTGGAGCCAGGAACTGAATGGTGGTGATGGTCATGTGTGCAAACCCATTGTTGTGGTGCAAAGTGGTCTTCCACTGTCCTCTCCTTGGCCACTATCCTTGAAGCTACCCAAAACTTCTGGTGGCACATTGTTGTGTCCCACTGAGCAGTAAGAGCCCTTTGTTCCTCTAGAGAAACAGCTGCAGCCTGACTGCTTTTGGAAAAAATGTTGCCACCATTTGCTTCCCTACACTTTAGGGCCACATCACTTTTGTTGGTGGATTTTTATGGGGAAAAATCCACACTGTCAACTGAAGCTTATTCTCTGGATCAAACTGGTAAATCCAGGTTTTGTCACCAACCAGTAATGATGTCAGAAGAGCCTCCAGACTCGCCTCGGGGGAATCTGAGCAGCATTTCCTCACATCATTCAACACGGACACACTTCTGCCCATCTATCAAAGCACGAGGCACCTTGGGGTGTAACGTCCCTGACTCAAAGGTAATCGTGCAGGATCCCAGACACTGCTGGCAATCAATCTGTAGTGCCACTCCAGTGTCCATAAATGTCACCCGGGTGTTCTCAGGAACCACTTTTTCTACAGCAAAGATGTCACTGTTCTCCTTCTTTCAGTGACACTTAGCCTCTTCTAAATTCTTGCAATCACAGAAAAATTGTCACATGGGAAGGAGTATGTTTCCCAAAGGCACATTGCAAACACTAAAGACTTTAAGAGAAAGTCATCATGGAAAATGTTCTCTTCCCAGCTCCACAGCTGCCAACTGAGTGCCGTGTGGATGGGAACAAATGAGGCCTCGGTGACACAGGTGAGCTGAGCAGGGTGAGACCTGCGTGGGTGAACCAGAAAGGACACCGCTGTGCACGATGTCTCTTGCAAGAGAACTAACGACCATAACACAATCTGTCTCGAGACTTTCATAGTGACCTTTGCATTTGAAATAAGAGATCTCATCTATTTGAAAAGCAGTTTGAAGAGTATTTAAACAGTTAGGCTGTTGTCAGGACTGAGATGAGGTCTGTAAAGCCTGGAGCAATCTCGACAACTGTACTTTTCTTCCCAAGTCTGTCCAAGGCACATTCCTGTCCCGTGTTCATAAAAGGGACTTGCACATCCTCAGACTCGTGTTACTTAGCACGGTCACAGGGCAGGAACAGAGCTGACATCAGGCACTCCTCCAGCTTAGAGCCCTGCTACAGGATTGGCCAGGAAACATGACAGGTGTGTCCTTCTAAGACTCGGAGCAGCAGAAGGCTTAAACTGCTCCAGGGAAAAAACTTGGAGAAGGCTGGAGGAGAGAGATTGGAAACCAAAGTGAAGGCCATGTGTAGGCCAGTGAGGAGAGGGACATGGGTAGGGCCACACTGCCCAGTTGCTTCTTCACAAATGCTTCGGCTTGGGTCACCCATCCTGCACTTTATGCTTTGGTTTATATATTAATAGGCAACTCCAACTCACACAGGAGCAAACATAATTGTAGCCAGCAGTCCAGCAGAATCCATTGGTCTGAGATTCAGACTGTCCACTCACTTAGTGACTGAATACACAGTGCTCTCACACTTGCTGGCTGGGATCTGGGGGTCTTCAAAGTCATCTTTATTCCATTTATTGGAAAAACCTAACAATTTACAGCAAATATGGTTTTTGTAAACCCTGAGGAGATAAATGTTTGTACAGCATGTATTGCATGCTTGGTAAAGAAAGAAAGAAATAGCTATTGCTATAATAATCATCAGCAAAGTGCTAAACATGAGGGGCCCTGGAAGAAAGGGAGCCAGCTGCAGAGAGCAGATCTGCAGAGGAGGATTTCAAGTGGATGAAACCTCAGCAAAGCTGGAGGCAGAGAAGTGTTGGGGAGGCAGGAAGAGCGGCAGATGAACACGTGTTATCAGAGTGCCCAGCAGAAGTCGAGAGAGGCGAAGCAAGAGGTAAGTTTGGAAAGACAGGGCCAAGGGCCAAACCATAAACCTCGTTAAATGGTTCACTATTGGGGTCAGCTGTCGAAATACCAGGAATTCTGTGATAGAATTTAAGATGCCGGCTGAATGTATGAGTATATGAGTATGGAATAAAAATTAGTTTCATGTTTTCTGTTTTCTTGCTTTCCTTTTTATTTTATTTTTAGTTTTTATTATTATCATTATTATTATTATTATGTTTGCTTTTGCCTCTGCATGTTGTCTTTTTCCTCTCTGTGTTTTCATTCTGTTGTGATGAAAATATTCTAAAATTAGATAATGGTGATGTTTGACCAATACTGTAACTATACTAAAAACCATTGAATTGTACAGTTTAAATGGGTATACTTTTGATATGCAAGTTGTGTCGTAATAAGGTGGTTAAAACACGGAATGATGAAAATAACTTCCTGTTAACTGAGATTTCTGGAAAGCCATAGAGAAGAGTGGGAAACAGGGACTTTGTAATCTGAGAAACCAGGACACATGTCCTTGCTTGCCAGTCACAAGTGAGTCACACTTAGCAGCTGGGAGACTTGACAGTGGCAAGGTCTCCACCATTCAGGTCTTTTCCTCCTCACAGCTGTGAGGGGTGATGCCCCCTTGAGGTGGTTTTCCAAGGGTTGACTGAGGGCACATGCAAATTCCCCAGCGGTCTTGCAGAGTATCGCACAGCACTGTGAGATGTTCTCATGGTCCTGTGGATGGAAATAGATGCTCAGAGCGAGTCAGCCTTTGGCCAGATCAAGGCTGCCAGGTCAGCCCTGGGACCATGCTCAGAGTCCAGGCCCCTTCCAGTTTCTGTCACTCCCACTCACGTCTGCATCCACACAAGCAGCCAGAGAATGGGACACTGGACAAAATCTCGTTGGTTTTCACTTCTGCTTTGGACTTGTATTTCTCACAGAAAAACACCTGACAGACGTTCTTTGCAGGTCAGCAGAGACTCCCACACTTGCACAGACTCTGCTGCCTTGCATTATTTATTTAACAAGGTGAGGCAAACAAAAGAAGCTCAATCTAGAAGATGAAATTTCCCATAAAGAACAAAAACTAGCCTCGAAAATCAGAGGCCTCCATGGTCCGCGTCAGCACAGCCATTTCTAATGAAATTTGAAGCAGCACCCAATATTCTGTGAAAATGGAGGCCGAGATTTGGACTAATGGCTCTCTCATTTTCTTCTGTAGGTTCCTCTTCTTTTTATAAAAGAAAATTGCCATCATGTAGGAAAATTATTTAAGATTTAATCTGAACCTCTTCTAAAGGCATACGTCAATATTTTAGTACAGTTCTGGCACCATGATGAAATGCATTTGACTATGAATATTGGGTGTTTCTGTCGTACTTTCCACTTGATGTATGTTCTCGGCTGTGCCTCCATAGAGCCACCCACTGAAGAAGTTGTTATTATCAGTGTAGTCTCATGTTTTGTTAACAAAGAAGCAGGCCCAAAGAGGAACTGACTGAATCCACAGGGCTGAAATGCAACAGAGACCAGACCCCCCCACACACCAGACCTCCAATTTGTGCAACGGCGCCAGCATAACCACTAGGCGTGCTTCTTGAGATTCACATGACTTGAGTACTATATCTTAGTTTATGGGAACATAAAACATAAGAGAAAAATCTATGTTAAAATAGCAGAATAAACAATCTCCTTTTCCCACAACTAACAAAATAACAAAAAAAAAAAAGAAAGAAAAAGAAAATACATTTTTTAAAAAACCAATAGTCATCTGTCAGCAGCCCCCCAAAAGGGACATTGTCTACACCAGAAACTTCAAAACTCACAGTCAGAGTAGGACAGGATTTTGAATGGAGGGGAGAAAAACAGCATCATGCACTATGGCAAATTTCCTAAGCACTCACTGTAATCTCATATTCAGAGAAAGGCAAACCGAGTGAGTAGCAGCTTCACTCCAATTCTGACTGAGAACTAATGGAAATCCTGGCTGGGAAAAATAGACAAATGAGGAAAGTGACAAGAGGACTGACGGAGAGAAACAGAGGATCTGAGGCTACGCACTAGAGCAGAACAGGCTGAGAGCTGTGGGCTCCTCCACCGAGATGTGATCCCACCCAGGCTGAGAGCTGCAGCTCCTCCACCGAGTTGTAATCCCACCTTCCTGACCAGGACGGATACCTCACCCAGAGCATCTCAAAGAGCCTTGCAAGAGAAACTCTGTGTGCCTCATCGATGGAGCTCTCCCCACCCCCTGACAATTCCCCAGGCTACAGAACAACAGGGAGCATAGGAAAGGCTTATTCTTTTTTTTTTTCTTTTTTTTTTGGCCAGAAACAGGTTCGAACCTACCATCTCTGGTATATGGGGCTGGCGCCCTACTCCTTTGAGCTACAGGCACCACCCTGAAAGGCTCATTCTTCAAACTATCATGGAAAAAAAGGAACAATTCTCAAATACAGTGAGATGCTACATCAGACTGAACAAAAGACTCAGAAAGAGCCACCCATGCACAAACAAAATGGCAGAACTCACAGAACAGCTAGGCAATGGTATTGCAATAAAAAAGAACAGAATGGCAAAGATCTATTGTAGAAGAAAATATAACCCCCACATCCCAAAAAAGAAGAAAAATTACCATGCTAGAGAATAACTTTTTGTGAATATGAATTGAACCAACAGTCACTCAAAGATAATAAAACAAGAGACTGAGATTCTTTTTTAAAAAGGGGGGACTTCAAAGTTATACATACAAATTTAAAATTCCACTTATTAAAGAATATATATATTAGAAAATTGTGAGACAAAATAGTCATGGGTGTAAACAAGGTAATATCACAGGGTAAGGGCTTAAGAATATTTCTGAAAGCAGATAAATCTAAAAGAGATTAAATCAATAGAAAGAAGCCAGTAGACACAAAGAATGGATAAAGGAAATCCAACCTAACAATTACTGAGTTCCATGACGTCAAGAACTCAGTACATGGAATGGAAGAATTAAAATAGAGCATACAAAAAAAGTTTGTCTGAAATGAGCAACAATGATGAAACCTGGATCTGGAAACCAAAAGAATAGCTAAAGTTTCAAGGCAATCTGGTCTAGGCACTCAACATCAAGACCCATGCTCACTAAGGATTTCCAGGATAATAAGGAATCCACCATGAATTCAGGGAGAAAAGTAAGTCACGTGTGAGGGGAAAAAACGACCAATCAACCCCAGACTTGCTTCATGTGATTTTGATAAGAGGCTATGCCTGTAATAATATGAAAAAATAAACCATTATCTTGTGATGTGACCCTGAGAAAGGCTACTGCGTACGAATATGAAGCAGCTGAGAATGGACACAGAGAACAGAGCGCCCACAAGTCTCTCTTTAAACTACTCGAAGGGAAACACAGCAAAAATAAGGAAGCAGAAGCAGGTGAGTGTGAAATACCATTATATATGGAAATAATAAAAACTACACAAGATATCATTATGGGTGATAACATTGCTTTTATATATCTAAATTGTGTAAAAATAATAATAAAACAAATAAAAACTGGATCTGTGTAGAAGAAAATAGAATTGTGAAGGTCCATCTTTCATAACAGGCAGTCAATAGATACAGAGTTAAATTGAAACATAAAAAATTGATTGCAAACTCTAAATTGTTTCCATAACTATATTTTTTCATATTGAAAGGCTGGGCACACTGTTTTATACCTATAATCCTAGGTCTCTGGGCCTGGGAGGATTGCTCGAGCTCAGGAGTTCAAGATGAGCATGAGAAAGAGTGAGACCCTCCTTAAAACAGAAAAACTAGCTGGGTGTTGTGGCAGGAGCCTGTAGTCCTAGCTACTGGGGAGGCTAAGGAAGGAGGATTGCTCAAGCCCGAGAGCTATGATGTGAGCTATGATGCCATGGCACTCTACCCAGGGTGACAGCATGAGACTCTCTCTCAAAAATAGTAACAACAATAATAATAATCTTTTAGGTAATATTTTCTGTTTCTTATGATGGAAAATATAAATTTCTAAAATGACTTCAATTATACTGAGTTTTTCTTCTCTTGAAACATTCTAGTATAATTGAATCAAGTACTTTAATTAAAAATTGCATGGTCATGTATAGTATTATATTAGACCTTCTCACAGTATATATGCATTAAAAGATTTCCAGAACAATGTGGAACAAATAAAAGTAAAAATTATGTCCGAGTCATGAGGATTTTGATTTCCTTTTCTCTTTCCTCCTTCTCATCATGATCTGACAAAATGTTTATGAAAAACATAGGACAACAATTTTGTAAATTTTAAAAATTAAAACAAAATGCAACAGCTCTGGAACAAAGAAGTTTTACATTAAATGTTTTATTTTAAAAAATCAATATTATTTAACAATCCCCAAGGGATTTTGACAAGTGGGGATAGGATGTGAGAAAGAAAATGGTTTGAATGAGTCCATGTGGATCAGAAGATATTTCTTGGCATAAATGGTAACAGTTTCTAAAGGAAGGATTTAGCAAAGACTGATAGGCAGAACTGAAAAGAATCTGTGACAAGATCAAAGGAAGCGCAAAGTATGTCCAGAAAGAAATGAAGCTGTTTCCCTGGAGCGGTTCTCTGGGTTTGAAGGAGAGAGAAGCAAGATAAAGACGACAGAAGAAGATGAGAAGGGGTCAGAGGGAGGAGCCGGCAGGTCAGAGGGAGGAGCCAGCAGCTCAGAGGGAGGAGCCAGCAGGAGAGGGACAAGGGGAGCAGAGAGAGGAGGAGGACAAGAGGGGCTGAGTCCTATCACGCCTTTCACGTTTTCTCATATTCTGGTTACAACAATGTGCGGGATATTTAAATGAAAAAAGAGAAATGAAAAGGAAGGAAACTGAGGTTTATAGAGATTAGAGAAGATATTTATGTGTGTGAGGCTAGTAAATACCCTAGCCAGGATTTTCCCTAAAATCATGTTATGGTATTTCTGGAATTGCTTCCAAATTAACGTAAGAACTGGAAGACTGTGTATGTCTACAAACCTTATGAGTCCCTGCAGGGGTAGTTAAAACCAGCCCCTCAGTTCTAAGGACTTGAAAATGGAAGTAGGAACCATTAATTGGGTTTTGTGGACAAATGAAAAATATGAAGAAAGTGACACAAATTGTCCATATTTAGTTTCCTCTCCCAAGACATACAGCAAGATATTTTCACCATCCAGATTTCACCCTCAAGTTTGATGCAACTGGCTACAGAAGGGGACAATGTCTGTCCTCACGGACCAAGACTCGTCGTCTGTGGAACCTCCACCTGGAGCCACTTGGAGTGTCCTTATAAAGATGTAAATCCAGTACAATTAAAATCACTGGCTGATTCCTGCCTAAGTCTTAAGTGGAAGTGCAGGGTTATTTTAGTATTAACTTAGTCATCTTGAGTAAAAAGATGGTTAAAATATATTTATGGTCAAGGGTTGCTAAGCTATACAAAGCTATGTTTAATGAGTTGTCCAGTTTAAACCAATGTATATATTAGACCAAACACAATCAGAATAATTTCTATCCCTTTATTGAACAAGCTATAATGACAATATGATAGTTAGTCCCCATGAATTTTTTTCTTCGTCTTTCTCAGGTTATATCATCACAAACAGAAATAGAAAAAATAAATGAATAAAAGGAAAGGAGGAAAAAAATAACTATTTTGAGATTTATCTAGTAAAGAAAAATGATAATTTGTTAAATAATTTACCCTTGTTAGATCTATTTCAATTAAATTGCTTTATGCTGGCAGTTATTAGGATAGAATGAAGAGAAAAAAGAAACTTTTCCAGATTTACTGAAAAAGTGTAGAAGAAAATACTATAGTACTACAAAAGCATTTGAAATACCAGATTTATTTCATTAAGAGATGAAAACAAAGAAGTAATTCATGACTAAATCTACATGAGTCAAACCCTAAATACTGTGTCCACATAAAATGAAATTTCAGGGTTTTATTTCTTTTCAATAAAAGTAGCTTATGAATGTCTGGTGGTTATTATATAATTTTATTGCTTTAAAAGTCTCTACAGACTAGTCATGATAAAGAAGAAAACATGTATCCCTCCTCGTGAACAAGATGGTAACTATAGCTAACAAATAAGAGGAGTAACTCAAATTTTAGGACCAATTGCTAAAATAACTCAGGAATTCTACTCACTTCCCTCCCAGGAGCAAGGGTCAGTGACCTCATGCAGGAAGAGAACCAACAAATTTTTCCAAAGCCTATTACTTCTGACATTCGGTTGCATCCTTAGATGGCTCGGTCATTTCAGATCCAAACCTGAAAGGAGGGAAAACACGTCTTGTGGAAAATTCAGCCTACCAACAAAGGCTTCAACTGGAGTTGGCTCAGCCACAAACAAATTAGCCCTTGAAATTCTCTATGTGCAAGAACCTTTCTGGAAAACAGTATTTATTTTTTCTTTTAGCCAGAATAAACTGGGGGGAAAAAAGGATAGTACAGAATTTTACATTGTTTTTCGTGACAGCTTTTCCTTTATTCACAAACATGGAGTTTGTGGAAGCTGGACTATAGCAATGTATATATTTTTCCAGAAATTCACAGACAAATTTTCTTTTACAGATTTTGTTAGCAAAATCTGTTGAACTAGATATTGTTTCATGTTTTAATACTATTTAGCATTATTATAAAACATGAAAATGGAAAAGTATTTCAAGAGAGGTTGCTGCATCTCGCACTTTTCTGGATGTGCACCACCCGCTGACTAAAGGAGAACCACAGTCAACTCAAGTCCCAGGCACAGCCCACCCATACCTGAGGTGGCTCTCACTGGCACACAGCTTCAGTAAATAAATTATTGTTTACAATACAGACACGGGAACTTTATAACACACATCAACTAAAAAATTGAATTATCATAGCTAATAATAATTGTAAAAACATAATAAAATTATACTTGCTGCTAAAATATCTCCAAATAAAATATGATAGGGGCAGAAAAAATTGAAAGGGGAGACACCTGAAGCCTAAAGCAGGCAGTGGAAATGGGCAGTGACTTGCTTCACATCACATTTTTCCCTTAGGATTTTGATTTCTCTACTTGTCCTGCTGTTATCCATCCAGTGAGAGGTAGGAGGAACAGGGTGAGAGAGAAAGCAAAATGTCCACTGGGTTTTTGAGAACAATATTCTGATGCAGTTATGGTGGTGGCCCCTGGTCAGTGGCCTAGACCAAGTGTGCAGAGAATATATCCAGAATTCAACAGGAAAATATGTTATTCATTACAGGTGTAATGATTAATTTAGCTATCAACTTGATTAGATTACAGGATGACTCGCTATTTGGGCAAACATTATTCTGGGTGTGTCTATGAGGATTGGTTATCTTTGGATAAGAATCACATTTGAATCTGCAGGATCAATCAAGGGATGGTGAGGGTCTAATGTGGGTCAGCCTCCATCCAATCAGTTTAAGTCCTGAATAGAAACAAACAAACAACAACAACAACAAAAAAAATGGCCCACCCATTCTCTAAGTAAAGGGAACCCCTCCTGCCTGAGTACATGAGTCGAGACATATGTCTTCACCTGCCTTCAGAGTTTGAAACTGAAACATGAGCTTTTTCTAGGTCTTGAGCCTGCTGCCCTCAAACTGGAAATTAAATCATCAGCTCTTGTTTTCAGGCCAGACTTAGGCGCCACTGGCTTTCCTGGGTGTCCATTCGGCTGACTGAAGATCCTTTTTTTCTTACTTGTTTAGGATTCATTGAGGGTACAAAGAATAGGTTATACTGATTGTGGTAGTTAGGTAAAGTCCCTCTTGTAATTGTGTCCCACATATCCTATTGGTTTTGGTTCTGTGGAGAAAACGAATATGATTGCTTATAATATAAAATAATACCTTATAAAATAAAATAATATAAAATGTAATATTTTATATATAATATAAAATGATGGAGTAAGACCTATTATGCCCTGTGACTTAGACCGGGGCTTCCCACATGTGACTGTGCATATACATTCCCAGGGATCTTGTTAAAATGAAGATTCGGATTCAGCAGCTGAAGATGGGGCCTGGAACTGTCCATTTCTGATAAGACCCCAGCCAAGGTCAATGCTGCTAACCCATACACCACATTTTGAGCCCCCAAATCTCTCTAAATCTTACAGACTTCATCATTCCTTCAAAGAAAAGTGACTGGAAATTTCTCTAAGCTTGGAAGCCCCTGCTCAGTCCTAGGCCTCTCCTGCATCAAGGCAAAGTATGAAGCAAGGTCATCCAAGGAATGTCCCTCCCAGTAGCTGGTCTCTGCTCTGCCATCAGACAGCCTGAACGTGGTGCCTATCTGTGCATGAAGAAGAAAAATAGAAATGGATAAAAACAAAAGCATTTCTCCTTGGGCAGAGACAGTCCACTGTTCCAAGTGTTATTTTTCTGGCTGCGTAAGTGTTGCAGGCAGAACTCTGTCCACTGAGTGGAACTAAGTCCAGGCTGCAAGGCTTTGCTTTCTGAGAACGCTCCCATATCAATGCATTCTCTCGACAAGGTCCTGAGCCTGCCTGCCTATCTCACCAGAACAGAGAAATGTGCATTTCTGAGTTACTTTTTGTGATATCAAGCCCATCCATAAGACAAATTATGCCATATATTATAATGTCGTTTAGCCAGCTTTGTGAAGAAAAGCCTCCATTTGTGACAATCCAAAGGTGCTCTGCAATTCGCATATTGGAGATTATAGAAAAGGAAATGCCAATTCCATGTTTCCACTTAATTGTATGTTAAAATTATGCAATAACTTGTCACGGCTTGACAAAAGCTCCCGCTTATGCAGTAACTGTTAGTAGATATTTACTCAGTAAACACCAGGTTAATAAAACAACAAAACAATTATTTTGTTGATATGAATGATAAGAGGTAGTTCAACTTTCAGAAGACAAAAAGAAGTGTTGTGATTTATCCAGATTTCTAAGCAGTCAGCACCGTGATGGAAGCAGCAGGCCAGGTTAGAAGACCGGCCGTTTCATCAGGTACAATATCCATTCTTTGGACAGCACAATATTTTAAACTGTTGTGTGACAGAAAATACCATGTGGGTGTGAAACAAGGGAGCTAAGAGGGGCTTTCACCCATCCTACATTATAAATTCCGCTCAGGGAAAGCTCTGGCTTCTGCTCTTTCTTTAAAACATTGTCCTGACTCTCTCATTTCCTCCGCTTCTTTGGTAGGTGTTTTGATACTTGACACTTTTTAAAGGAGCAGAAACCAGATGGCATTTCCACATAGACATCTCTCTAGTTTCTGTTACTGTGAGAGAATAAACCACTGTGGAAAATCAGATGTTCTAATTAGAGAATCTTCGCCTATGTGATTGCAGTACATCCAAATAGATGCCCCACTAAATCCAGATTGTGTACAATGTAACGTTTCTTTCACAATCCAAAAGCCTCTCGAGGTTGCATGACATGTGTCTGGGACGAGCTGATTATATGTAACACGATATTTTTACTGAGTGCCAAGGCAACAATGGTACCCAGTTGCTAAACTGCTAAAATAAAGTGAGTTACTGACTCACATAGGTATCATCCAACATCTGGATCAGGCTGTTTTTCAAGCTTAGGAAAACCATTAGCCTAATGAGTTAGGGGTGCTTGACACCTTCTATGTATGGGCTTAAGCATGTAGGCAAATTGTCTGGAAGATCTGGAAAGAGATTTCAGGGTTTTTTGAGTTTCTGGTGTCTTAGAATAGAACCAGAAAATAGATTTGTATCCAACATATTAAACAAGTGGTGATGCTGTCAGATAAGTAGATTAAAACTGTTTAATCTTATCGGTACATTTGCACCCCGTCGGGTCCTACACTTCACGTGAGAATCATTGTCACCCACACTCTGCCCTCCCTGGTATCACCACTTTGCTCTGCAATAAGGCATTTCAGCAACAGTATAGTTGATTTCAAAAATAAGGTTTTGTGGTTATTCAATAAAAACAGCATTGTATAGCAGTTTCCATTAACAAAAATTCATGAACTCATGAAGAGGCAGTGAACTAACTTCACTGAACGGCCTTGTGTGTCTCCACTCATGTGGACCCTTTGCATGCAATATACTAATCCCACTGTCCTCAAAAAATCTGTAGGGCAGTTACTAAGTCCACTTTCCTGTGAAGAAAGGAGAGCCGCTGAGAGTGTAAATTTGTCCCTGGTTGCACAACTAGTAACCAACCAGAGTTAAAATACGAACCCATATCCACACGATCCCACACATAGTTGATTCTAGCATACTGTAGTATATACACAAGTTAACGGAAATAATGTATGATTTAACTTACACCAATAGTTTGTTCACTTGCTTTCCATCTATTCATTTATCTAATCATAAAAGTAATAAGATCTATCATTATAAAACATGCAGAATAAATGAAGCAACTTGTTGGCATGGATTTTCCTTACAAATGTCTTCCTTCAGGTCATATGGATAGCAAAATGTCACCCTAGATTGAAACAAACAAATAGTAATCCCTTCATCTCACATGGGTTCTTCCAAAAGAACAAGGTCTCAAAAACAAAAAACAAAATTACCTCATAAGCTCCTTTTAAAAATATGAGTTTTAGCATCATTAGCAAAAATTGGTTTGGAGAAGCATCTTAGTCTTTGTGGCTCCTAAGAATTTCCCTCCTGTTCTTTTTGTCTCATTACTGGTTCTTTAGTTCTTGGTTCATTTGCCAACACTCTAAGAGGAATCTCCTCTCTTCTGTTTGCTATGTCATAATAGGAACTTTTTTAAATGTATTATTCTTTTATTAAATTGGATACTTATGAAATGCATACAATGTATGTTTTCAAACTCTCTTTTCACATTAAGAGTTTAAAACATACATGGGTGACAAGGCGCCTGCATGCAGACACATACTGCTACTCGTGAGAATCCCCCAGATTCCTCCCAAGTCTGAATGGTTGGCAAAGCCATTCACAGTGGCTGTTGGCGAAATGAAGATGACCATCTATGTCAAGGAAGATGGGGTGAATCTGCTGGGAATTATTTATGTGGGTAGTCAATCCATGAAAACTGGCAACTTCTGACAGCCTGAAGGAATAAGAATTGGTTGAATGGCTGCCAAGCAACAGATCTAATGAAAATTCAATGGGGTCTTGGCGAAAGTGATTTAACATGCTCTGCCCATCCTTCCTTCAAATCTTAGCTTGTCTGGGGAGGATCTAGAATAGTGGAAAGCAGTACTTTTCCACCTATACTCTTTCATACCCACACCCACTGAAATTGAGGCAGTACAGAATGGGAGTCTGCGGAGTGAGAATGGCAACTGAGCAGTGATTGACACACCTCTCTCGCCCTCGAGGAAGCCAAACATGAACAGGTTCTAAACACCAGAAGATAATGCTGATGAGGAAATCTCACTTCCTTTGTTTTATGTTGTCTCTTAGAACTAATCCAGCTCATAACACTATTTGTCAATTTTCAAAATCATGCAGATCCTGTGGCTAATATTTCACCCTGATGACACACTCTTGTGTAGAGATTTACAGTTCCTTTACACGCAGGAATATCAGACCTCACAGCAAGCACGGGGAGTGGGGAAAGCTCGTTCACTGACACTCAAGGGACCGCCAGAGAAATGAAGTGACTTCCTCAAGGTCACACAATTAAACTATTAGAAGTCAGGCCTCAAAACAATGATTTTAAATTACTAATGTTGATTTTACTCTCTTTTGCTGCACATCAAATTCTTTGAAAACTTTGCTCAATGTTGAATACTCTACAGAGTCAAGAATTAATGTAGAAAACAACCAGGTAAAATCAATACCATTTTCTCCACACCACCCCTTTTAGTCACAAATTTCCTAATAACTGTGAGAGTAGTGGGAAGATGAGGCAGTACAGGACAGATGGGCACTGATAAATTGGAGAAAATTTATTTATTCAATTAGAATAGGAAAATTAATAGGAACATGTTTCCATTTCATTAGAAGCCTTATTTAAAGGAAGTTAATAATTTGTACATAAATACTTGGAGGTGTTTAAGGCTGTGCTGCAATCAAAGGAAATAAGAAATACTTACAAGCTCAAGGTTACATGAGATCCTGGATGTGGCTGGCAGGAAAGGGGAACACACTGGTTGTTCCCAGGGATGCCATGGTTGAAGGCCCCCTCCCAGTGTTAAATACATTCTAATAACAAGACCTCCATGTAGAGGAAGTAGGCAGCAGAGCAGATCAATACTTACCTTGCCAGTTCTACTTTGAGGAAGAACTAAGGACGGGCAAGAAACAAGAGGTGACTTCACAAGAGTTGTAAGTAAAAGAGATTTCGTTTTTCTATGCCAGCACATGTATTGGAATCTTAGACCTGCTGGCCAGCTGGATTTCCTGCTGGCCTGGTTGGTCCCTGCACCAAAACACAGGGATTTAGGCCCCCACTGCCCTGCTACCTCTGCTACGTGACCAGCAGCAGGAGGGAGCTTAGTAGGTCTGCTGGGGTCGCAAATGTGTGATGGCCGCTGCCTCATGTGTTCCCTCGGGTCTGTCGCCCCCACACACATCCAAAGGGTTAAGGGAGTTAGAAAGGAGAAAGTTGACCCAGAGACCTCAAGAGGAGCATCAGGAAACAGCACACACCTGCACACCTGCTCCTGCCCAGGACACCTCTGGTTTAGTCCATTGGTCTATACATCATAAGGAGAACTACTACAGAGGTGTTTAAATAATCTATAGAAACTCGCAGGACTGATTTTACCCTTTCTGAGAAACAGAGTTCAGCAACAAAACCTTTGCATGAAAGAATCAGAAAAAATGCCAGAACTCAAAATGTACCCTCACCATTGTCCTGTTTCCTTTAGCACAAAGGAACAGAGTTGCTTTTGTCTATGACCAGACAAGTCCTTCAAATCGAAGCCATCTGCTCCATGAACTTCTAAGAGTTGGGCCAAGGGAACTTGAAACCAAGAAACCATTTCACCAAATGCCAGTCCAAGCGTCTGGAAGCTGGCTGGAAACAGAAAGCTCAGAATCTGACATGGTTCAGAAGGCTGCAGCCTTCTCTGGAATTTTACAAAGTATAATGAGCACTTCAGATTTACGCTTATTATACATTTCTGCTTAGAAAATTATTCAATGCCCATTACAAAAACTGAAAATATGAAAACACAGAAGGACAATAAAAGTCATTCATGATCGCACCACACAAATATAACCATGTCATTATATTTCCTTGTCTTCTTTTATATATTGTTTTTTTTACAAATGTAGCACTGCATTCTGTATACTCCTATCTGTATATATCAATTTATGTATTAATCTACTCCTTCTTATATATTTTCCATATCATTTAGTAGTGTGCTAAAATCTATCATAAGGCAGTTAAAGTATCATAATATGTTAATTCTAAACTGAAATATTTGTATATTTTTCCATTTTGAATAGGACATTTTAGAAAATGTTTTTTTCCTATAACATTGCATCCATCTTTGATTACTCTCTTAAATTTATTATAGTATCATAATTACTATAATATAGATAAGTGAATATTTTTAGGACTCTAACAGCTTCTTCCATATGTACTTATAGGAAGTTAGTCCTCATTCACAAACTGGCTGGAAAGCTCTGTCTCAAATCCTGTCAACAGAAAAAATTCTCCAAGAAAATATCTGAAAATATTCCAATATCAGTATTCTGAAAATTTACTAGTGAAATTAATCCCCTCAAATGCCACTTTCCCATAGGAAAAGAATCCAAGTCCTGAGAAACATCTTGCCTGTCACCCTGCCCTAACCTGTTCCACCTAAGACCCATTGGAGGGATTCTATCTGTACCTGCTCTGCCGACTGCCTGGAGTCTCAGCCCTTCTCAGAGGGAAGGTACATGCTCACTAATACACTTTAATACAGCTAATACACTAATACACTTTAATACACTAATACACTTTAATACATCCTCAAACTACAACCCATGGACCACATGCGGCCCGGCTAGGACATTTATCCGGCCCGCCAGGTGTTTTTGCTGCCGCTGCCTGTCCTGCTTAGCAGCTGACTCATCCCTGAGCCTGCAGTCCGGCCCTCCAATGATCTGAGGGACAGTGAACTGGCTCCCTGTTTAAAAGGTTGCGGACCCCTGCTTTAATCTGATTGAAGCTACATGGAACAAATCAGAATCTATACCTTTTTTGGTTGTTGTAAGCATCCTCCTTATTTTCTTTAGTATTCTATGTATTGTCTCATTTGTATTACATTTAGTATTTTTATACTTTTCATTGTATTTCCTTCTACCTTCAACCTTCTGTGTTTTTGTTTCTTCCCTCTCAAATACAAAGTCAGTTTCTCCGGAGGCCTCCCCCCATTACCACCTCACTTCCTTCTGGGAGCCTCTCCTTCTCAGAGGGAGCCTCTGCCAAAGAACTCCGATATCCTGGTGTATTAGCTGCTGGCCATTAATTACTTTTACAATGTGTTAGATGATAATGAATGTACTAGCTGATAACCACTTACACTGTGTGTTTTATCATTAATGATTACATGGAACATTTTAAAAAAACAGAATTCCAAGATCTGAAGGAATAACAATTTGATTGAAGATAATGGGAAAAGCACTTTGGATCAAAGAACCTTGTTTCATGATCCCACACACTTACTGGAAGCAGCTGCCTTTGAAAGACTCTGCCTTAAAATGTGAATCTAAATTGGAAGTACATTTCTAATTTTCATAGGCTCTCAATTCCTTATTTATTTCATTTTTTGTTTGTTTTGTGTTTGTTTCATGCTTTTTTACCAAAACATAACATTGTATTTTTTCAAAATGGTCGGCATTCTCAGCTTTGTTTCCTGTAGCTGTTTCCAAGTTGTGATTTCACTGGCTGCTGACCAGGCCTACCACGTCTTTCAAACTTCGCCATAAGTTCAAGCTCCTAATATTTTAAAACAAAAGGGGACCTTCATGCCCTCTGATGAAACTCAGAAAACTGAGGTGAGTCTGGAGAAATCAGGCAATTTCTGACAATATAGATGCCTAATGTCTTCCAACACTCCACCAATGCTTTTTATTACAATTATGTCATTTGTTGTGTTGTTATTGTGGAAACCCTTATGTGAGATATATCCTGAAATAATTGTTTTGTTTTGTTTTGTTTTTTTGCAGTTTTTGGCTGGGGCTGGGTTTGAACCCACAACCTCCAGTGGCTGGTGCCCTACTCCTTTGAGCCACAGGTGCCACCCAAATCATTCTTTAAGTACACCTCATTTCACTTATATGATTATCATGGCCTCACATCAACCTTTTCCACTGTAATCAATTCCTGCTAAAAAGCTCATCTAGTTCCTAGGAAAAGAAATAGTCTCCATCAAAGTTACAAAAACACAGGTGCAACCTCAGATGAGTCAAAAAGCAAGTGTGCTGCTGCTAAAATCCTGCTCCTCAAAATTACCCTTTCTCTTAATCACGGCCTGGGCACCTGCTTGTAAGGGATGGGCTTCTAGCCACTCAAACGAGGCTTTGTCTACATTCACTCACATCATTCAGCTTAATGAGCGTTATGCATACGCTAATTTTAAAGCACCATACCTTAAGGACATGTGACAATATATCTACATATAGACATGGATTTAGATCTCAATAAAGAGCAAAAATGAAAAGAGGCAGCAGAAGTACTAGTAGTTCAGTAGTCTGGTTTACAATCTAATGGCACAATTGGTTCTCCAGTGAGCAGAGAGAATAAAGACATTTGAACCAAGAATAACTTTCCTCCTGGGTGAAGATTTTTTTTCCTTCTTGTAATTCACAGGCTTTCAGTCTTGGCAGGTTTTCTTCAGACTCAAAATGAAACATGATCATTGTCTTTTACAACAAATAAGTCTTGTCCCGTGTGACTAAGCAAGGAAACGATGTCTTAAGCACCGAGACCACAAATGGAGGAATCCCGAACTGCTTACGGGCAAGGACTTTGCAGCCAGAGCTGAAGTATGTGATCATCGCTGATCCAGTCCCCACACCTTCTGCTAAGTGACAGTGGGACTATCTGGGTCTGCATAGTGTTTGCAGAACAGAAGGGTGTGTCAGTTCCAAGGGAGTCTAAAAGAAAAAAAATAAATAACTTCTACCCCCTCCCAGGCAGGGAGACAATCTGATTCTCACTGGCCATGGCTCTGTCTTCTGGAGCAGAAGTCAGGACAGTCCTGGTTTGATTTCACTGCATCTTTCAAGCAGAGACAACTGAGATTAATCATTTTATGGGTAACTATGTTTACATGCAGGTCAGTTTATTTAATTTGAAGCCTGCACTTGGGAAGGTTAATTATCCTGCCAAATATGTAAATTACCAATTTGATTATCTTTACATGACTTAGAATGAGGCTAAGTCTGACATAGCATGTCCAGAAACAAGACTAATTTCTCTTTTGACCTTTGTTTAACTGATTGAAGCAAGTTATTCAGAAGGTAAATCCTGAATCTAGACAAACTGAACACTATTTTAGGAAATTGCATCTTCTGTATTACTAGAAATTCATCAAGAAAAGTATACAATATGTAAATTAGAATGGAGAGTTTTAAGAAGATAGAGCATTTTCAATTTAAGAAGAGACTCATTTAAAGACTGGTAGAACCATTTCCAGACTTTCCCTTGAGGAGGAGCTTAGTTATATACACCACAAAGATCACTTACACCTCTAGCCCTCAGAAGTTTACAGATTGGTTATCTACATTATTTATTTGGCTCTTTCTCATATCTTGTAGGTTTTTGGCAAAGACATTTTTATTTCAATTATAAAACCATGAAAAGTGTGGCAGGGGAAGTTCTGTGCCCATTGACAGTCCATGATTTTAACTCACAATTGAAGCTTTTTGCTTCTACAGCCTATTCAAGTAAATCAACCCATTTTATCCCATTTACAATTAATTCTGCTGAGTTTTTAATGTGCAATCACCTTTTCATGTCTCTTTATTGGATCTTATGTTCCTTCTGAGCACAGAATATGTCTTGCTCATCTTCCCATCTTCTGTCCTGCTCAGTGTTGGGAACCTCCACATTAAAGGCTCACTGAGCTTCCTCGACCGGTGGGATGGGGCTGTTAACAGCTATTCGTGTAATCGTTTACTGTGGGACTAGTCTATTCTCTCATTACTATTTGCCAGTGAGAAAATAGTTCTTTTTCCATGTTAAATCCCTTTTAGAAGTAAAACAAAGAATTATCTAGCTCTCTTTTTTAGAATATATGTCTCAGAGTTAGATTTTTTAAAGATAAGTTGACACTGTCTTTTGACTATTTAGTTTGTTTTGACCCACATATAAAACGTGAGGTTTCTACTATATATTTAAGTCCCTCACCTTAGCCAAGAATGAAATACCTTATCCCTTACAATTTAAAAAAAAAAATTGGGTTTTTTGTTATTTATCTTGCCTTCACTCATTTGGACTCCTGTAACAGAATATCTTAGACGGTGTGGCTTAAACAACAAAAATTTCTCACAGTTCTAGAGGCTGGAAAGTCTAAAACTCAAGGCTCTAGTATATCTGGTGTGTTGTGAGGACTCTCTCCCTGGTTTTGCAGACAGCTGCCTTCTTGATATATCGTCAGATGGCAGAGAACAGAGCGAGAGGAAGTAAACTTTCTCATGTTTTTTTAAAAGGGCACCAATCCCATTCATGAAGCCTTCACCTTCATGGCCCAAAACCTTCCAAAGGTCTCACCTTCTAACACCATCACATTGGAATTAGGGTTTCAACATATGAATTTGGGGTGGTGACATAAACACTTAATCCACAGCAAGTCTTTTAGTACTATATTTTTTCTTACTTGAAATTCTTCTTCAGTTAAAGAATATTCAGGTGGCTTAATATATTTCATTTATGAAACTAAAATTTCTATTTCAACTAGAATCCGTAAGAAATATTTCTCTGACTACATAAGGCCTGATTTAGAAAACATAAGCATGCAGGTGTTAGCCCCGAAGGTAACAAATGTTAAGATTTTCTCCTGTGAAAAGAAGAAAACTATTAAACAATTTCTATGGTTGTGTGAGTCCTTCCCTATCCCTCCCCTAGAGAGTGATAGATGAAAGTGACTTGTCCCAAATGGCCAAAGTGGTCATCCTGACCGTGACTGCCAGGAAAGGGGACTTCTCTTTTCATAAGCTATCCTCCATGAACTCTGGGCTTCTTGCCATCATGTCTGCCTCTAAAATAAATCCTCTAATTTCCTCACACACATTTTGGTGCCAGGGATAATGAAAAATGGGATGGTATAATAATGTAAGGAGTAGTCCCAAATGTTTATAAATGAAGACTCGAGTTTGTGACACACATGTGGAACTAGCACATCTTTAATGACTCTTCATCCTACCCCTTGCATCAAGGCCTTGAAGGAGCTAAGGAAATTTTACCCCCAAATATCACTACTTAACACAAAGAATATTTCAAATTAAAAGCCATTCACAGTCAGAAAGCATTAGGAAGGGCAACTGACTTCCTTTCCTTCCCCTGAAGGCTAATAGACCTGGCCCAAATTATTTATTTATTTATTTTGAGACAGAGTCTTACTTTATTGCTCTTGGTAGAGTGCCATGGCATCACACAACTCACAACATAAAACCAGACAGACCTGACTAGGGGATCAAAAATGGCAACTGACTTCCTTTCCTTCCCCTGAAGGCTAATAGACCTGGCCCAAATTATTTATTTATTTATTTATTTTGAGACAGAGTCTTACTTTATTGCCCTTGGTAGAGTACCATGGCATCACACAACTCACAACAACCTCCAACTCTTGGCCTTAGGTGATTCTTTTGCCTCAGCCTGCTGAGTAGCTGGGACTTCAGGCACCTGCCACACACTCGGCTATTGTTTTCTTGCAGTTTAGCTGGGGCCAGGTTTGAACCCGCCACCCTATATGGGGCCAGCACCCTAGCCACTGAACAACAGGCACTGCCCCCAAATTATTTAAAATGCAATATCTATCTCTCAGGTTAATTTACAAGTCAATCTGTTTCTCCCCACCTACTCATCTTCCCTAGAAACCACTGGCTATACTTGTACTCCATGCTCTCCTCCCTCCCTTCAAAAAGGCAAATATACAATTATCAGACCATTGCTGAGACATTGGGTAATCATTCTCGTGGTTCCTCCCATGCACATGGCATTTGGAAGTAAACCTTTCTCTTATTAATTGGCTATAATTGTGAGTTGATCTTTCAGTGAACCAACCAAGGGAAAAGAAGCAAGTTTTCCTGTGATCCCTACAGCCTATATCAAAATATAATTACTACAGCCAAATTTAGTGATTCCATAGTAAAATGTGAAAAGCATTTCGATAAGAGATAAAGAGTTGGCAAAAAATCAAACAGCAATATAAAAACAGAAAGCCTTGAGTTATTTTAAATTGCAAAGGGAGCTCAATTTAGCTTAACCAAAGCAAAAGAAAATGTAAAATAATAATAAAGAAACAGAAACCACAAATAATATTTGGAAAGTTTTTATGGTACCATGAAGAGGTACTTTTCTGCTCCCAGGAATCTCAATGTTTTAGCTTAAGTATGTTAAAAATTATCCAATGGTATTTGTTAAAACCTTGTAAAATAGATTTTATTCAAGACTGTTGCAATGGGCATGAGAACCACTGTTGTGGGGTCATTCAGTGGAGGAGAGATTGTGCTCAACCATGAACACAGAATGTGCAAGTGGGGACTCTTGAACAAGGAACAGGTGGGGACCAGAGGATGGAAAATTATTAAAAAGAAATGTCAGGGGTTGGGTGATCTTTCTTTAGAATTCTTGCTAAAGAAAGGCCAGAGAGATGAGGTGTGGAAAATAAAAAACCTAATCAGATATCAAGAGTGGGTAGGGGTTTGCTAAAGTGACTTAGGGATTGCTAAAACTAGATTTTACAAAGAAGTACACAAATGGGCCAGCCTGACTTAATAGCTTGGCCAAGCAAACAGGTGTGCAACATACCCCACAATAAAGTACCAGGGAGCCCTGAAAGAGTGTATTTAGCAAAACCACAGGCATAATCATAGATCTTGGTTATTTTTAGCAAGCACAATTCTGCAACATCCTCAAAGCCCTACCCCCGTTGTCATGCCCTAAGGCATGGGTAGCATACAAAATACTCAGCTCTCAAAGTGTAGTTTTTGAGTAGGTAGCTCTGCACCCATGTTTATACATAGTGAAATGTTCGAGAAGCTCCCTACACCATAATGCAGCAAAGGAAAGACCTCAAAAGAGCTGCTACTGTATGCAAAAAAAAATGGTATAGCATACTTGCAAATAAACTGAAGCAAACTAATAAACAAAAACACATCATTCAAAAAGTGTTTTAATCCTAGAAAATATGACCCTCAAAACAAGAGAGAGGTCCTGAAAGGACCAGGTCATGTAAAATAATAAGAATTAAATATATATTAAAATTATATTAAATTATATCTAATTATAAATTGAATGAATTATTTATTGAAATATTTAATTACTGATACTCAATTTTTAAATTGTGGAATAATTTTATAAATTAATCCACTCGATGTAAATACATCATAACAATAGAAAGATACAGAGGGAGATTTTAATTCTGAAGAAATATACTTGTTTATAGGAAAAAATAAATTGGAATAGCAAGGAATGGAAAAGTCAATTCACTAACGTAACAAATAACTTGACATAAACACAGCAAGTGCAGACGTGAAAGGCATTTAAAGCTAAATTAACATGCCTTAAGAACACAGATTATCCAACATGGATATTTTTGGTAACCTCCAAATAGAAAATGCCACGGATGATTCAGAAAAGACATCTGAAGATGTAACAAAAGAAAGTTTCAAAAAAGGAGAAAAGAGGAGGGCATGGGAGAGGGAGAGGAAGCAGAAGACAAAAATACATGATGCAGAACAAACTCTCTGCAGCATTGTCCTAGGTACCTCAAGTGTGCTCACTCAGTATGAATAGACACTCTCATTATCCCCATTTTCAAATGTGATACTGACATTTAGAGAGATATGTAACTTGCCCCAGGTCATAAAGGAAGTGGCAGAGTCAGAATATCAGAGTCTGGTATTACAGATCCAAAAAACACACATTCTAGGAAGACTGGAAACAAAAATAAGTAAATCCTTAGTTTACTATTTAAGGAAAGTATGGGAAATTACAATTATTACTGTTGTCTAAATTATACTAGTGATTTTTCAGTTAGAAATATAACTTTTCCATAATCTATGGTTTTAAACTTATCAAGCTGGCATGACACCATTTTTTCCCCTTTGTTTCTTCACTTAGAAGATCAGAGGCAGACTTCTCTATCTAAAGGAAGAAATTTTTAAAGCGATGTCTATTACTTTATAAATTATTTCCTAACTTAGCTCCAAATGATTGAAACATCACCCTACAATGGAAGTCTAAAGTCCACAAGTATTATCTTCACATCCAGAGTATTTAATAGCTTTTTAAACTTCATCTGTAAACATTAGCAGAACACCAAGAATTAGCAGATAACTGATGAAAGCCAACTGAAAGAAAAATATCAGGCCAATCGATAAACAACCTGAAGAAGACAGATTATACCAAGAAGCAAATATAAAGATAAAACTATAAATTAACGTGGTAGAATTAAGAGTACAGAAATAATCCCTTACAATCATGGTCTATTTATCTTCAAGAAGGTTGTCAAGCCTATTCAGTGAGAAGTCTTCTCCACAAAAGGTTTAGGACTGACTATTAGATATCCACATGCAAAAAGGATAAATTCAAGCCTTGATCAAAAGTTGACCCAATACAGATCAAAGGCCTAAATATAAAGGCTAAAACTATAAAACTTTTAGATGTAAGTACAAGAGAATATTTTGTGACCTTGACCAGTGAAGATTTTCTTAGACATAATACTAAGACCACAGTATATTAAAATATATAAACTATATCCAAATTGTTCATTGAAATATACTTCCAAAGAAACAATTATGAAAATAAAAAGATAATCCACAGACCAAGAGAAAAATTTTCCTCATGGATATTTCTGATAAAGAACTTATACCAAAATATGGAAAGAATTAAACAATAAGAAGACATACAATCCAGTAAAATATTGGGCACAAAATTTGATCGGACATTTTACCCAAAAAAAACTAACAAACAAATGGAAAGATAGTCATCATTATTAGTCATTAGGTAAGTACACATTAAAACTACACTATTGTAATACATTATTACCACTTTGTTTAGTTTTAAACAAAAACAATAATAAAACTTGGCAAGGATGTGAAGAAACCTCACGTTGGCACATGAGAATATAAAATAGTGAAGCCACTTTGGAAAATAGTTTAGCAAGTTCTTAAAAACTTAAACATAAATTTACTATATGGCTCAGTAATTTCTCGCCTAAATACCTACTGAAGAGAAATAAAAGAATGGTCCTCAGAAAGACTTGTGTAACAAAGTTCACAGTAGTGTTATTCATAATAACCTTAAAGTAGAAACAATTCTCATGTCTCGCAACTTATAAATAACTAAACAAAATTTGGAACATCCATTAAAGAAAATATTGTTCAGTGATAACAAAGAACAAACTATAGATGCATGTCATAACATGTATAAAATTCAAAAGTGTTATGCTAAGCAAAAGTCAGACTAAAGGTCACATACTGGTATAATTCCACTTATATGAAATTTCAGAAAAGAAATTTCTAGACAGAAGATAGATGAATGGCTGGCCACATGTTGGATTGGGAATGGGGAATCATCAAAAATGCTCACTTCTAATGGTGAGAATGATGGAATTTGACACTGAATGTTGTTTAAAGCTTTGTAGTTCTCTTTATTTAACTTTCAAATTAATAAGCATGTTTTATTTTGATAAAATTGAAACATATATAAAAATAGATGCCTATTTCAAAAAGTAGGGTATGAAAATTGAGGGGATAAATTTCCAATGGAGAATTCTGGCAAACACAAACTTTGTCAGTTGTAAGAGTTAAAATCATCAGTGATAAATCATGTTAATAGCTTATACCTTGATAATGACACTTAATCTGTGTGTTCTTCCTCTGAAAAATCCATTGCCCCAGTTGAAACTTGAGGAAAAGATCAGCTAATCCCAACTGAAGTATTCTACTAAGTAACTGATCAACAATCCTCAAAACAGTTAAAGTAAAACACATAACATACATATAC
This sequence comes from Galagoides demidoff, assembly GCA_963574575.1. NCBI lineage: Eukaryota > Metazoa > Chordata > Mammalia > Primates > Galagidae > Galagoides > Galagoides demidoff. Next base: position 30,353 of record CAUYQV010022559.1, read on the forward strand.
AAGAAAAGTCTGAGAAACTATTGCCAGGGTCCTGCCTGGGGGCAGGGCTTCTTAAGACCTGTGGAGCTGTGAGTGTGAAGAAATATAAAGTTAGAAAGAATGAGAGAAAGAAGGGCAAGACATACAGAATAGAATTTTCAAAGTTGGGACCACAGGGGACCACTGCCCATTTGTGGGGTTCTGGTGGGTGGAATCAGCTTTTATTGAAGGCTATTTGCTCATTAGCCCAGAGAGTAAGCTGAGGAAAAGAACAAAGACATCAGCAGTTTCTCTGAAAAAGCATGTCAGCTCCTATTGTTTCTATAATCATTAACTTTAAGAGTCTGAGCAGTCTTGAGAAATCTGAAACCTGAGCCTTATGTGGGGGTCAGCCTCCTGTCTGTGGTCACATGCACAGATTCCTAGTGGAGTGTTAATACCCACTAGTTCACTGTGGAGTAAAGTGCCACTGGCATCAATGTCCTCTGAAGAATAAGTGGGAGAGAGGAATTTTCCTCTCATCATCATCATAGAGGATTGTCCTCTGGGATAAGGGATATAAGACCTCCTACAAATATTTTAGCACTCAAGCTATTCCCTTGATCTCTGCCCCAGCCAAATACAAATCCCCACAATGAGTATTTACTTTGGCTGTTGACTGGGCAAGAGGCAGCCTAGTTAATGTTTCTTGCTAGGCCTTGCACACACCATCCTCTGTGGCCATTATTCCTTCAGAGTGCTTACAAACCCAGCAGAGGTGTTAGTAAACTGTCTCCCTTATAGACCAGGCTTCTAGGAAAAGCAGGAAACTTGCCTAGATAAGAAATTTAGTAGCAACCGGTTTAAAGGTAAGCTAGCTATCCTTTTTTATTTCACCTGACTCTCCTTACTTTATGATTTTCCCCTTTTTCTGGGGGTGTTTTATCTTGCCAAGAATGGGGTCTTTGGTCCCCATACTGCCTGCAACTATCACAGACCAGAGAAGACTGAGGACATGTGATGATTAAATGTAATGAATATCCAGAATGGGATCCTGAAACAGGAAACATTAAGGAAAAATAGTGAAATTTGAATAAATTTTCAAGTGTAGTTATTAATAATGTATAGATGGCCAGGCATGGTGGCTTGCACCTGTAATTCCAGTACTCTGGGAGGCCAAGGTGGGTGGATTGCCTGAGTTGACAAGTTTTAAGACCAGCCTAAGCAAGAGTAAGACTCTGTCTCTAAACATAGCTGGGCTTTGGGGCAGGCACCTGTAATCCTAGCTACTTGGGAGGCTGAGGCAAGAGAATTGCTTGAATCCAAGAGTTTGAGGTTGCTGTGAGCTGCGATGCCATGGCACTCTACCAAGGGTGACAAAGTGAAACTCTGTCTCAAAAATAAATGAATGATGTACAGATCTTGGTTCATTAGTTAGTTTTTTTTTTTAAAGCACCATGTTAATGTAGGAAATTAACTATAAATAAAACTGGGTATGTGGAAGGGTATACAAAAATTCTCTATACTATCTCTATAATATTTTTATAAATGTAAAACTATTACGAAATTCGATTGTTTTTTTAGCCTCTTGGCTAAGATCACATGTAAAACTATTATGAATTGTAGAAGTTCATGGGAAAGAAAATGTATGCCTGCAAAGATCGTAGCTAGTAGCTTGTAGTTTTCTTTTTCTTTTCTTTTATTTGTGTATTCTATTTACCGCATAAATTTTTTAAAATTATTATATATTTTTAAAAACCTTAGCATGATTTTCCTTAAAAACAAAACTCAATAGTTGTGATGTCTAGGTTCATGGTTTGGCATACTGGATGGGTGATGATTACATCAGCTAGCCATTACTGTAACATCGATAATACTAAGTAACAAACCATCCAACACTCTATGGCCTACATCCAGCATTTTTCTGTGGTTTTTAGTATTTGGTTCTGATAGATTTGGCTGGGTTGAGTTTTATGCAGCAGGTTAGGTTCAAGTGAACACTCTTCCTTAGGCCAGTACCAACCTACTAGTCTTCTCATAAAAAACTGGCAAGACTACAGAGGATGAGAAGAAACACAAGAAGCTCATCAACCTTGGCTTCCTACACACCAGCTGCACTTTACCAACATTTCAATGGCTATGGCCAGTCATTTGGCCAGGCTCAACATCCAGCAGGTGGAAAATACATTCTACCTTCCTCAAGGGACATGACTGCAAACTCTCATGGCCAAGGATATGCATAATTATAATACAAAGGTCACTACAAAAGTTTTGAGACAGAGTGTGTTACAGTCCATTATTTTACTTCTCAGAAACACAGTTGACAGCATCCTTTATAATTCATCCATGTAAATTTCAACTTGCTGGGCTTACTGGTGTTGCTGGGAGGGCTTCATTTGTTTCCATCTGCATAGAGCTTGCTTTTCTTAATCTTTGTGCATCTCGAAATTTTCATAATGACCAATGTAAAAAAAGGCCAGTGAAAATAAAGTGCAATTATTCAATTTACCATAGCAGTATCTCCTAAGAAGAAAGTACAATCATCCCATACCTATGTTTTCACACAGAACAGTCAGGAAAGGCAATCAACACTATCCCTGATGAGATAAAGGTATGAGTGGGCGAAGTCGGAACCCCAGGAGGAGTCAGCGCACTCCCGGAACAGGCTTACTCCTCCTGTCCTTGGAGGGCCAGTGATGAGTGCTCAGACACTCCTGTTTCTCCCCTTCCAGCAGAGCCTAATAAGCAGCAGACACAATGCTAACATTTTGATTTTTAAATAACTGTGCTATCTCCCATAGGCTTTGATCATTTCTTGCCCTTCCTTTCACAAAGATGACTCTTTTTCACTTACCAAAAGTATTTGCCTAGAATTTCATTTTCATTGCAAGATAACAATTAATCTCTCTAATGTGCTGTTAGACCAATCAAAACCCACCAGTCATTTCCCTGTGAGAAAATCAGAGAGCCCCTCAAAGCATTCACCCCCTGTTCTGTGACATGGAGCATTTAACACCAGCCCTTCCTTTCTCAAATGACTATTTTGAGAATTGATAAGTTAATTCACCTGTAAGTACTTCAGAATCTGTAAATTTTTCTACAATAAAGCATGTTCATATTTAAATGAAAATTAAGTTAGGTCCAAAAGATTTATAAAAATTTGATAATCTGACCATAGTACTAAAGGGAAGTAGTTTTCTTTTACTTCTCTTGTCAAACATATTGAATGCAGAATTCTGACTTATCAATCTTTTGCCTTTTCTGACAGCTAATACCCTTGGCAGATATCCAATAAGAACAAATGTCTAGGCTTTGCCCAAAGAAGGGCTGTGATATTATTCTTAGGGTAAATTATTCAGCTTCTGGCTAGTTGCTGTAGAAATTAATATATGGCAGCATATTGCTAATAACTTAATCTAATGTGGTACTGCCTCACAATTAATTTTATGTTTTTATTTATTAATAGGTTTTTTGCATTTTAAATAAGGAAATGTCTTTCACGTCCATTAGTCATTATTATTTAATGTTAGTTAGAGCAAAGGTTAGATGTGACAGGAATGTAATTTTCTAAATAATAATAGTGTGGGGAAAACATTCCATGAATATCATTTCATCAAACCATCTAAAACCCCACGATTGGATGTTTACTTCCATCTTGATATATGGCTATGCTATGGATTGGTTTGTATTCAAAACTGGAGCTTTAATTAAATGAAACACATTGTTGCTCATGCTTTATTTATAGATTTTCTGTGGCAAAATAGAACAAAACAAAAATAAGTGTAGTACTAATGCTTTTTTAAAAATACATTTCTTTCATCTATAATTTATGTGTTGGTAAATGTAATAAAAATGTGTTAGTATTTTTCAATGTCCAGATGATGATAACTACTCAATTTTTTTTAAAGCTGCTCTAAAACAAGTAAATAAAAATATGAATAGCAAATATAATGTTAGATAATTTGCATGATGTACATCTTGCAAAATAGAACATGTGTTATTTATAAGAATGGTGTCAATTAGGGTAGGAATCCTGTTTGATACTTTAATGAGAAAAAAATGAAAAATGGAAGATTTTCTTAGAGGATATTAATTTTCAATTATTTAAAGCCTTGACAATAACAAACTACATAGCCAAAACACAGTCATTAAAGGGATCCTCAGAGATGTAAACCAAGACAGAACAAAAGGCCTGAAAGGAGGAGGGTGAGCCCAGGGAGACAACAGAGGGCCCAGGAGGAAGGCTTTTCACAGCCTTTGCAGCCATTACGATAAACCACGTATTTCCATTTTCCTTTCTGTAGTCCACTGCACAAAGATTTGTGTAACAGGAAAAAACACAACGGAGCTTTAACTGCGATATAGGGTAGAAAGGCTGCAAACTAAGGCATGAAAGTCGAATCACCTGTATAAATCCTGGTTCCTCCAACCTCTTGGTACTATGGCCTTGTGCAAGCTACAGAGATCTCTGTACTTCAACTTCTGCAAGTAAATATGATCTTGTTACTCTGCAGGAGTTTGAAATTTTTCAAAGACAGAGTGTGTTAAAACAATACAAGACTAAAGTATCCTAAATATTTTATTTTTAATATGTGACTCATCTGAGCATCATTATTTCTAAATAATTCAAATTCTACAGTGTCTTGTAGACACACACATAACACTGGTCAAATGTAGGTATTGACAATGATGGTTTGGATGAATATGGACAGGATTTTATAAGTACAATTTCTCCTTGAGATGTGAGAGATGGTGTCTAAACTGCTTGCCTTCAGCAATGTGGAGTGGGCTTTATCAACCATGGGAAGGCGCCTTGTGTTCCCAGATGGCCACAACTGTGTGCAGTGAAGTACCCTTATGTAACTGCTGCTGGGCCTGCTGCCACTTTTGTTCCCCTGGATATCAAGGTGCACAGGACCTCTCCCCTGTGTGGACTGTGGATCACAGATTGCAATGTGTGACTTACCTCCCTGGCCACCAGGAGCTAGGGCAGACTTTTCACTTAACTTAGCTCAGTAGCCCTCCATACGCTGAATAAAGCATTTACCACTGCCCTCGGTGCCTGAGTTTCTCTCCAGTCTCGCTGAGTTAGAACATTGGCGTTACAAGTGAATAATTCCCAAATCTTTTATTTTGATTCAGGCACCATATTCTCTCTAACATAATAGTTTTGTTCTTCACTTTGGCCATTTACAACATGGCCATAAAGGATAACCAAAACACAAAATCTTTCATGTGTGGCAAAACCTCTCGTTTGGTCAAAATTACTAACATGGAGGTAACCCATTTGGGAAAGCATTTAACTGAAAGGCGAATTTCAAATGTAGGAGTTAATATAAACTCACAAGAAAAAGCGTTGTCAGTGTCTCTGTTCTTTTTAGTTTAGATTATCCTCCAGGTTTGATAAATAGAGTGAGGACATAAATACTAAAATATTCTTGAATAATCCTATATTGATCCTTCTTCATGTGCTTTTCCTCAGAAGTCACTGGGACTATTACCTAGACATCGAAATTGCAATCCAGTTCCCTTAATCCCTGCCCATATGTGTGCCTCGTAATCCCCACCAGGGTACGCACACCCACCAGCCTGTAGTCTATAGCAGACCGATAATTTGATTTAACAGCTGTTACATAGAAGAATCCACAGAAAGGTAGCTTTGTTAATTGCTCTCAGTGCTTTCTTCATAAACCATCTCAAGTCAAGTGCTTTAAGCTCTATTGTGGAGAGATGTCAAAGACAGGTTATGGAAATCCTATATGAAGAATGGACTCAGTCATAGAACCGAATGTGCCTACATTCCTGAAATCAATACCAGCTTGGAAAATTAAATAGTGGTGGATATTTGGAGGGCAGTTGTTTCCCAGACAGTAAGAGTTAGTCTAAGTCTCCTAAGGCCTAATGGTGAGGCAGTGAGGAAATATTAGCAAATTCAGAGTGTAAAAATGAGGCTAGGAGTCAACTGGCAGACCATCAACCTGTGAAACAGTGTACAGCCAGGACAGAAGTAGAGTGTCATCAGTTAACTCAGAATACCATACCTAAACTAAGAGTGTATTTGGAATTAAGCAAATGGACATGGTGATTTTATTGAAGCAGTCAGTTCAAACATTCCATAGACAATCATTTTGTGCACTGTGGTTCAGCAAGGGGCCTGGGCGGTGTCAAAAGACGAAATTACATGCATTTAGTTTAAAGATCTTATTTGGTTTTTATTTGCAATTCTAGAATCAGGCAATACCTCATTCTAGAGAAATAGAATAATTGTTCCCATGAGCCCAGTAGAGAAGATTGGCTTTATAGACAAAGAAAAAGGCTGAGAAAAGCAGAAACAGAGAACAAAAAGCGAATAGGTAGTTTCAAAGTTAATTTCCTTATAAAGACTAAAGCAGAGGGGATGCCCTTATCATGTCAGCAAAATCTGGCCTATGGGGATTTGCTATTTTGTCTCCTGATCTTTTGGAAGATCAGATAAACAACACAGTTTTGGGGTGGTGCCTGAAGCTTCAGCAGGAGGGACTCCATTTTGGATTGGTCTGTTGGGCCTAGTATGGGAGCTCAGTCCAAAGTAACAGCGTCCTATAAATTTTATTTGACAAACGGATACAGGATTATCTTTTTCCAGCAAATGTTCAGAGGAAACAAGTAACCCAAGGGAGGAAAAATCAATAGTATGATTTAGGGTGAGTTAGTTTGCCACTCTGGACCTCAGTTTCTTCCTTTGTACAATGAGGTGATTAAACTAAATGGGTCTCAATGGTCCCATCACAGTTCCTAGTGTTTGACTAGCTCTGAGATTGCTAGAAAAATGGGACTCCACTGCTCTTATTTAGAAACCCCCCAAATGCCTGGTTCTAATTGAATGGGACAGGGTGTACCCATGCTCATCTTCATGGGTAAGTCTTAGCAAACCAGGATACAATTGAGGTCAAGCTAAGCAATCCAAGGGGAGAAAGTAGGGGTTTTCTGAGGGTGACCTGCCTGGTCTCTAATTCTTAATCCCTCTCTCCACTCAATTCAACTATTCAAATTTATGTTTGTTCGTTTAAATATGTGAAATATTATCAACTATTTACTACGTGCCAGACATTCCACACATGCAAAGATATGCACAGAATCTAAGGGTGGGAAATTATATATTTAATTCATTTTTATTTTGTCATGTAAATGTTCAAAATATTACTCACATCTCTACTTTTATGTCAGGTTTTAAACACTTCTTGAGGACAGACAGTGCATATAAACAATTATTTTTATAGTCACTTGATGAATGCCTTTTGTTGATGATGGAGGTGATGACATGGATGAAAAAGGATTTCAGTCTAAAAAATTTTTTGTCTTGTTGACACTTAAGTATACCTGCTGTTGGCTATTGGGATTTAGTTATTCTTTTGGTAGCTGTCTTAAACCAGAGACAGTGAATGTATTTGTCAATTTCAAAAGTTAATTTTCCATTGATGGTGATGAATTTTGATGTATTGTGTGGATTTATAAAAATATTACCATTGATAAATATAAAATATTGTCAAGAAACTTCTAGGCTCTCTTATTTTTTAAATGATTTCATACATTAAAAAAAAGCAAACATATATGTACAGAAAATGTGGATGTGATTCCTTCAAAAAATAGGTAGACTTCTGAAGACATATATATGGATATATGATATCCATCTCCTTGTTTTCTAATTCTTTTGATATTTCTTTCTCTATTTTCTTCCCATTCTTTAATTTACTCCATTCACGAGTCTTATTGCCTCTCTTTTCACACGTATTTGCCATTCCACCTTGTGTAAGAAATCCCCTCATTTCTGTAGGTGCATTTCTTAGAGCTGTGATAAGATAGATGATGTGGCCAAGTTTGGAGAAGAGGTTAATCTTAGGAGCTCTGTCATCTATGATAGCAAGAGGCTGGAGCACTAACACAAGTCTACAACAGATGCTTGCTTGTATCTTTCACATATGACTTCATATCACAAGTTATTCCTCACATACATTAGAGAGTTCCTATGAGATATTTCACACACACTCACAAACCAGTACCAACCCACTGGATGTCTCTGCTGCTCTATGGAGTAACACAGTTCTCACTAGGATCTGCCTTGCTCTTCCCTCCAATGCAAATCCTCTCATCATCACATCTACTATTATCTTCTACTACCAACAGCAGTACCCTGGAACCCAGGAGATGTCAAAGTAACTTACAGTTTTTCTCAAAATGGCCAGTCCACCAACTCTTGGTTATCAAGAGTAAGGAAATTCTCCCAGAATAGAAATGAACATTCTTCCTTCCCATCAAGAATGTCTTACTAGCATAAAGAGACTATTACAAGCTGAACTACACAGTGTGCTGATTGACATAGTTGATTTATGTCTCTGACTCAAGTTCCCTATCTCATCAGGGTCCCATTCATAAATGGGCCCCAGTCCATGAGCCATATTTTATAGAATCTTTCATGTTTCTCCCTCTTGTGATCTTGACACTTTACAGTGTGTATTAGCAGTAATGCTGATACCCAGTGCTTGAAGAGTTTTTGTACAAAGAACCTATCCATGTTTATTGACATGAGGGGACTCACACAGGAGTCCATTGAGAAGCTGGGCTAGGATAGTGTCTAAACTCGTACTTTCTTCACAATCAACCCTGTGCTGCAACCATTGTTGCCTCTCTTTGAATCACTTTCATCACAACAGATTCTTCTTCCCTGGTAATTAAGGCCTCTTCCATAAGGCTCCAAAATGCTCACCTAAGTAGACCTCTGGCAATGGCTCTATCCCACCAAATCATCAGATGTGTCTTAATCCCTCCTAGACACAAGCTTGGGTTCAAGCTGGGACTCGGGATGTATGCATTTTCAGTGTCCTTGCTCCTTGGTCCATCACTCACAGAGCAGCAGGTGCTAAGAAGCACACAAAGCACAGAGGGGATAAGGCGTGGCATTCAGCATAAGGAACCCGGAGAACAACTTGGAATAAGACACGTACACAAATGCCTATATTACACTAACTCCAGTAAATGTAATGAGACAAGTATAAAAGATTATAGGAGAAATGTGACATAGGATTAAAGAATAGAAATCTATCTGAGCAAGAAGCTACATTTCAGCTAAGCTCTGAAGAACATTTATGTTTATGGTAAGGCAGAAGGGTCAATGCAGAAGCAGCAATAAGAGGACTGGGAATCTCTTGACTGTTTCTGTCTGCCTTAACAGTTCATTTGCACCCACCCTGTGCCACGTGAAACCTCAACTCCTCGTTAATAATTGCTCAGACTCTGGCCTTTACTCTATACTGCCTATAAAATAAAAACAGTAACAATTCAAGGATAATGCTGCATTCACTACATTTTTTTTTTGTCAGAATCCTATCTTACAACATATAAACATTAAAAAGCATGATTTATTTCTGGTGTTTTACATCAGACTAGAGCTTTAAAGGTGTGAATAAAGGACAATGATTGATCTAAATGGTTTGAAAGTTAAGTTTACAGCAGCTATATCTTTGTGAGATGGTGATTATTATCTTGGAAAGCCTTACTATTTAAATCTAAAAGCATTTCTTCGTAAGTCAGAGAAAACTTTTATATTATCAGTAATTTCCTTGTATTCTTTCCTTTCTAAACTTAATTGTTTCCTGAGCTCCCAGTCACATTGATTTGGATCTCATTAATGCATTGTCTAAAAGCTACAATTTATGAAAATGAATGATTTGATGAAGAAAAGCAATTAGGATGTATTTATTTAATAGCAATTTTACTCAATTTAATGCAAACCACTATGGTGTGTTTGGTTCCATTTTGAGACCACAGCCTCCTGTTACTTTCCACTTGAGCTAAATATCTCATTTATCCCTGAGAAGTAAACATTAGTGCTAACTCACAAAGAAACTGTCTCCTGTTCCTTGCAATATTATAGCAACTCAAAATATTATATGCATACAGTCCATGAAAAGCAACCCACCCCACATCATCCACATACAATAAAAAGATAAGGGTTTCCTCAAGGGCAACTGAGCAATTGTATGGGCTGAACACCAGGGGATATTTTGTGCTAGACTTGTCTCTTAAAACTATTGTATTCTCCTTAATGAAACAAGAGAAATAAATACAGATTCATTAAGGTCAGTACAAGAAGGAAACATTGGTGAAGCCGCTGGAGGACAGTGGATCTACTCTGTCCCCAAGGCACTTTTCCCCTTGGGACTCATTAATTTCCACTACAGTCACCCTCAGTGTCCTGACACTCGCTCCCCTTCACCCTCACCCTACATCTCTCCTGGCACTCAGAGGCAGTCTGCCATGCTTAGATGAGACTTGTTAAAGGTTAGGGAAGAGCAGGAGGGAGTGTGGGGACTAGTGACTATATAACTATGCAGATAGCCTGACTTGGAAGGCAGAGCTTTCTCTGTATTTTCTCAGGCCACGTGTATCCTTGTATGACCTCAGGGAAAGAGGAGTCTTATCTAAATTTCTCTCTTCCCAAGAGAATGGTGAAAATATAGAAAGACATCATGTTTCCCTGATCATGGAGTACCTTAGAATCTAACCTGAGAGAGTGCATTTAACCCGTATCTCTCACCTACAAGCACAGTGGTCCTCAAACTTCAGTGACCATCAGAATCGCTAGAGAAATAAGTGAAAATGATAAACTGAACACTCTACCTTCAGGGAGTTTGACTCAGTAAACCTGTGGTGTCTGGGAATCTGCATTTTAACATACATCCCTGGGAATTTAATGCAAGTTTATGGAACCACACTTTAATAAACTCTATAACTAGAGATATTGCTGTTGACTTTTGCAGACATTTTCTGGTTATTGTCTCTGAAAATGACCTCCAAGGAGAGCCAAGCTTTACCCACAGTCTCAAAATAGTCTTGCAGTTTCCATGAGCTGAACTGAGTGTAACGATCCTTTCATAACACACATGAACTTTGGAGATAGTGTGATTCAATTCCAGACCAGCACAATCAATTAAATATTGCCATTAATTGCATCATACAACATTTTTGCTTTTCTTGTGCGTGTAAGAGTTGTTTACATTACACTGTAGTTTATTAAGTGTGCACTAACATGATTCCCTAAAGTAAGGCACATGCCTTAATTTAAAAATTCCTATTGTTAGGAAATTCTAGAGACCACATAAGCCTTTTGAGTCACACAGTTTTTGCTAGTGGAGGATCCTGCCTCAAGGTTGGTGGCCAGTGATCATGTGGTTGTTACTAAAGGTTGGATTTGAGTGGAAAATTCTTAAAATAAGACAGCAATGAAGTTTGCCTCATTAATTGACTCTCCCTGGCATGAGGGCTTTCTCTGTAGCACGTGGTACTGTTTGATAGCATTTGCCCAGAGAACATCTTTGAAAATCGGAGTTAAACCTCTCAAACCCTGCCATTGCTTTGCCAACTAAGCTTATGTAGTACTCTAATCTTTTCTTGTCACTTCAACACTGCTCACAGTATCTTCAACAGAAGTAGGTTCCATTACTAGAAACCACTCCTCTTGCTTATCCATAAGAATCAACTCCTCATTCATTCAAGGTTGATGACCAGTTGGCAGTAATCCAGTCATCTCTTCAGGCTCTAATTCGAATTCTAGTTCTCTTTCAATCTCTTTTTATTTCTACCTTATCTGTAATGACTTCAAAGTCTTGCACTCCTTAGAATCAGAGTAGGAGTTCATTTCACCCCAATTCTCCAGTTATCATGGTTCCTTCTTTGAATTAGGAACATTCTTTTTTTTTCCCTTGAGACAGAATTTAACTTGTTGCCCCAGTAGAGTTCCATGGTATTATACCTCACAGAAAACCTCAAACTCTTGGGCTTAAGTGATTCTCTTGCCCCAGCCTCCCGAGTAGCTGGGACTACAGGCATCGGCCATAACTCCTGGCTATTTTTAGAGACAGGGTCTTGCTCTGGCTCGGGCTGGTCTCTAACTCATGAGTTCAGGCTATCCACCCACTTCAGCCTCCCAGAGTGCTAGGATTATTAGAGTGAGCCACTGCACCTAGCCTGAATTAAGAATATTCTTAAATAATGATAGCTGGGATGGTGAATCCTTTCCAGAGGTTTTCAATTCACTTTGCCTAGCCTGATCAGAGGAATAACTATATATGGCAGCTATAGCCTTATGAAATGTATTTCTTAAATAATAAGACCTGAAAAGCAGAATTACCTTTTATTTCATACCCTAAAGAATAAATGTTATGTTAGTAGGCATGAAAACAGCATTACTCTCCTCTACATCTCCATCAAAGCCCTTGGGTGACCATGTACATTGTCAATGAGCAGTAAAATTTTGAAAGGAATCTTTTTTTCGGAGAAGTAGCTCTCCACAATGAGTTTGAAATATTCAATAAACCATGCTTTAAACAGGTCTACTGTAATCTAGGCCTTGTTATTCTGTTCATAGAGCACAGACAGAGTTGATTTAGCATAACTCTTAGGGGCCCTCAGATTTTGAGAATGATAAATAAATATTAGCTTAACCTTAAATTCACCAGCTATATCAGCTGCTAACCAAGAAAGTCAATAGTCTCACTTTGAAGCCAAGCATTGGCTTCTCCTTTCTAGCTATGAATATTCTAGATGGTGTAATCTTCTAACATGAGGCTGTCATATCACCAGTGAAAATCTGTTGCTCAGTGTAGACCCTTTGTCAAAGATCTTGGCTGGACCTTCTGGATAACTTGCTGCAGCTTCCGCATCAGCCCCTGCTACTTCACCTTGAACCAAGTAATGGGGATGGCTTCTTTCCAAGGAACCAACCTGTTAGCTTCCAACTTTTCTTCTGTAGATTTCTGACTTCTCTCAACCTTCAATAAATTGAAGAATTAGGCCTTTGCTCTGGATAAGGCTTTGCTTAAGCAAATGTTGTGGCTGGTTTCATCTTCTACCTGAACTACTAAAACTCTCTCCATGTCAGCAATGAGAATGTTCCATTTCCTTATCATTCTGATGTTTACTGGAGTAAAACTTTTAATATCTTTCATGAACTTTTCTTTTGCATTTATAACTCACCCAATTGTTTGGGATAGGAGGCCTAGCTGTTGGCCTATCAGGATTTGACAGGTCTTCCTCAGTTAGCGTCATCATTTCTAGCTTTTGACTTGAACTGAGACATGTGCAACACTTGCTTTCACTTGAACACTGAAAGGCCATTGAAAAGTCACTAATTTGGCCCAGTTTTAACAATAAGAATAGGAAAACCTGAGAGAGGGAGACAGATGGGGGAGCTGCTGGTTGGTGAATTGTCAGAATACACACCTTGATGGATTAATGTTTTATCTTATACGGGCATGAATCGTGGCACCTCAAAACGATTACAATAGTAACAACTAAGGTTGCTGATTAGAGATCATAGTAACAGATATAATAATAATGAAAAGGTTTGAAATATTGTGAGAACTACCAAAAATATAACTCAGAGACTCTCCCTAAGTGAGCATGTGCTGTTAGAAAAATGGCATAAATAGATTTTGCTGAAAGCAGAGTTGCCACAAACCTTTAATTTGTAAAAAATTTTAAAAAGACAAAACTTCAAAACACACTATCTGTGAAGCACAATAAAACAAAGCACAAAGAATGATGTGTCTGTCTAACTCAATTATATTTCTATGAGTCTGACATAGCAGACACAGAACACTTCTGTATGGGACTTTCCACAATTGCCTACAGTCTTGGGGAAGTACTGACCTATGTCCCCAACATGCAAAGGTTAGACTAGATCTATGGTCCAGTCATTTATTTCATCATTCAATAACATATTTACTAGTGTCCTATTACAAGGTCAACAGTTAAGTTCATGAACTCATCCTAGACAGATGGCTACATAACTCATTGTTGAATATCACTCCAGGCACCTTTAAAGTACTCCCGTTGGGAAGGTACGCTGTGATGCCACTGCCTAGTCCACCCTTCAGACACTTTCTTAGCATGAGTTTCCAAAATTAATTGTCAGACCTCATGTGGCAGCAGCCCCATGGCCATTCCAGAAAAAAAGTTCCAAAACTGCTTCCATGGTGACCATAATCACCTAGTTTCCACTACTTTTTGAAGTGTGGGTCTTTTGAAGACCACCTTCTCCACATGATGGCCGATATATGTTAAATCTCACTGACTAGGAAAGTATTGTCAAGACATTATGACTTCAGAAACACTTTGAAATAACTCCAGCTAATGTTATTAATATCATCTAAATCAGTTTGAAAACTAGTGAGAAATAATATATATATTATGTATAATAGTATACATATATATACATATAATATACATATATATACATATATACATATTATATATATAATGTATAATAACATATATATAACATATATTTATATACATTATAAATGTATGTTATATGTAAACATATGCATATTTATATACATATGTTTATAGGCATATAATTATAACATATATAACATGCCTATAAACATATGTATATAAATGTATATAAATATATATATGTTTACATATAACATATTTATAATATATGGACATTCATATATATGAATATAACATACATTTATAATATATATCATATAACATATATTTATAATATATAAAAATATATGTTAATAACATATATAATCATATGTATATAAATATATATATGTTTGAGACTTTTCCCCTCACCTAAAGAAAATAGTCAATGTCCATATAGAACAGCAGATTCAAGAACAAACTAGAGACGCCCAGAGACCCACTGCCCTCGGCACAGAAATCACAAGACTAGATGCTCTTCAAGACTATTCAATGATCCTTGCTGTAACTCCATGACTGAGATTATTAATAAGAAATATATGAGTAAATTAAAAGAAAACTTTAAGGTGTATGAGATGATTTCTTCTTTTGACATGTGAAAAGTGGGCTAAGAATGAAATATAATTCTCAAAATGTAAACTACTCTCAATTTTAAGAAGAGGCCTTTATAACAGGAGTAAACAGATTCCCAAAATTAGTTTCTGTGGGTTTGTTTAAATCCACCTTCGCTATGTGGGTTGACTATTTCAATTGGTTTCTCCTTACAGACTAAGCCTAATCATACTGAAAGCACTAACACAGCATCCTAAGTGCCCCCTCTGTTGTCATAATTATTTAAAAAAAACTACAAGGCATCAAGGAGCCCAGTATCATCTCTGCTACAGTTCGGTTAGTCTCAGCTTCATGGAAGCATTTTTCTAAAGATAACAGCTACGCAAGTTAGTCAGCTTAGTGAGGGTCGGTTAAACTGTGTTCAAATTTATTTTTTTCATAATGTAAACAAAGCTCCTAGATGGAATGACTTGGTGTTAACCTTGCATGTCAGGCATGGTCCGTGTCCCACACCACGGCCCTTTCGAGGGCTGAGCACCTGCCATTCATTCAGTGTGTGGCACCTGGTGCCCTCCAGAGCATTTGCCTAAGGGGGATGCTCCACAGATTTGCCTTCAATGGATGAATGAACAGATAAGTGTAAATAATAAACAAATGCCCCTTTTCTCAGCTCAGTTTGTATGATCTAGCAGATTGGCATTGCTCTTTTTTTTTGTTTAAAGCTTTATCCTTCCTGTGCTTTCAGTGGGATAAATATTACTTAGTAATAAGAAACTTTTAACAGATGAATCACCTAGCCATTCCTCACGTTGCTCCCTTATCTGTAAAAATGAGAATAACAACAATAAGAGGATCTATTTCACAGGATCATTGGAGGAGTAAAATATGATTTAAAGCATGGGATACATTTGGCACACAGTCTTAACACCTACCAAGTAGGTATTGGTAGCCAATAAAAAAAAGGATACTAATGGACTTCAGGTCCACAATATTAACAAGATTATCCCTGTTCCTTATGTGTGATAATTTCTGCAGAAGTTCCTTTATCAGAAGCTGCTGGTAGCATAACAGGATTGATGGTCTCTGAAGAATTTGCCCTGTTGGCAGGGATCAAGCATAAACTTCAGAAGAAGAGAGATGCATTGTTAAATTATTTTATCCTTTCATTCCATCTAAAAATATTTTTACAAAATTGCACTTTATGTATCAGAGAAGTCTTAGGTTTTTATGGTTATTGAAATTGACTTAATAAAAATGAAATTCAAGCTTCTGATCTCTAGATACTTTGATTTATGAAAGTAAGCTGAAAAATTTATACTCTTGCATTTGGCCCTACTTTTAAGTTGCTTAGCAGTGCAGGATTGTCAGGGATGGTTCATTTTTACACGTCTCTGAACCCCGACCCCCGATTGGCTGTGACTGTTAACTAGATGACCTATGCATCAAAACCATTTATTCATGCATAGATACATACGTATGTATATGACTAGAATTTCCTATGTAGGTTGATTTCTTAAGGGAAATTAAAGTAATATAGCCTAGAAGAAAGTTGTTGAATGAATTACTTTGCCTTTTTTATCAGAGATAAATGGGTAACTGTTTTTTTTTTTTTCAGTTACAGTTCTAGAGAACAAGCAAGAAAGACTTGAAAAAAGGTCTTTTTTAACTTTTAATATTGGAAAAAATAATTGAACATTATTCGTCTTTAAGTCTTTTTTTTTCTTTTTTTTTTTTTTTGAAGACAGAATTCCACGATGTTGCTCTTTGTAGACTGCCATGATGTCACAGCTCGCAGCAACATCAAACCCTTGGGCTTAAGGGATTCTCTTGCCTGAGCTTCCCTAATAGCTGGGGCTACAGGCATGCACAACAATGCCTGGCTACTGTTTGGTTGTAGTTGTAGGTGTCATTGTTGTTTAGCAGGCATGGGCAGGTTCAAACCCACCAGCCCCGGTGTATGTGGCTGGCGCCCTAGCTGCTAAGCTGCAGGTGCTAACCTGACATGCTTTTTTTTTTTTTTTCCAAAGATTTTCTTCAGAAGCCATAGGTTTCGGTGGATTTTGTTTTGACTTGGGTTGTTTGACTTCCACTAAGTCTAAAATTCTTTGGCTTCACAGATTTAAGTGTATTGATGTATGTTTGTTTCATTTGAGTCCGTTTGTTTCTGAGAAACTGGTGCAGTGTTGGTATGTGTGGAAGTCTGCGTGTGTGCATGTGCGTGGGGGGGGCCAGGATGCTACTGGCTGCAAGCAACGAAATGAATCAGATTTATTTTCTTACAGAAGAAGTGTGGATGTGGCAGGTCACTAGTACGAGTGTGATTGGTTACTAATGCCATAAAAGATTCCAGTTCTGTTCTGCTCCCTTCATACTTCGGACAGTGGCCCCCTGTCTCAGGAAAACGCAAACGCCCTCCCAGAATCTTCCCTAGAACAAGATTGCTTTAACACATTGGCCAGCAATGTGTCATTTTTCCCCATAGCTGGGAGGCTGAGGGAGTAAGCACCTGTCCTAAATTCCACGGAGGAATCAAACAAGGATGAAGGGGGTGGAAATAGGCATTATATTTGTCACAACAGCAAACACAACATGATGAGCAATGCTCTACAGCAAAAATTAAGTTTCAAAACACCTTCAGATCCACCACATTGAATAACAGAAGTAAAACTTGACGTCATGGTAATTGAGATTCTTCAAAATGTGAGGCTAATTATTTTAAAACTTAACTTTTCATTCATTTGTAAGCATGTTTCAAATCACAAGGGATGGCCAGACTCTACTCTTAACCACTACAGATACATAAAACTGTTCTTAGTTTCCTTCCTTAGAAATGAGAAAACCAATTTAAAAAGTCTGCTAGAGTGTGTAATAGGTAAAAAAATACCCCCACTGTAAAATGCCTACATCTAGCGTCTGTGCTAAGTTGCATAGCAAAGCAGAATTAGAGTGTCTGATGGAACTGTGGTTAACAAACTGACTGGAAATGGGAAGAATGTTCCAGATTACTCAGGGGATCCAAGCTAATCCCACATATCCTTAAACACAGAGAAAGAGATGGGACCTGTGAGACAGGACTCCCACTACCAGCCTCACGGATGTACGGCCAAGAGCCTCAGATAGGTGGTGTCAAGAAGACAGGCACAGCCCCACCTTACAGACAGCAAGAAACTGGGCCAGCTTAGTCTTACAGCTCCAAGGAACTGAATTCTTCCAACCACCTGAGTAAGACTAGAAAGGGGTGCAGCCTGTCAGCCCCCTATTTTGTGCAGGGAGTCTGTTGTCTATGTAATTACAAGATAATGTATGTTGTTTTAAGCCACGAGTTTACAGTAATTTGTTATGGAACCAATAAAAGAGTCACATGTAGCGATATGTTAATAGATACATTAAACAAAAGATTATGATCTATCATGACAAAGGCTTAAGAACTGTCTTGGATGCTTGGATGTTTTAGAAGGTAAGAATCTTTTTTTTTTAATTTGTTTTTTATTAGATCATAATTGTGTACATTAATTCTCTCATAGGATACAGTGTGTTGCTCTCATCCAAGTGGCTAACATAGCCATCATGTCTTTCTCATAATTGTTATGTTAAGACATTTATATTCAACCTTTAGACAAATTCACATGTACCCAAATAGGATAAATTATAGGCATGATCCCCACAATATCATTCTCTTCACCCATCCTCCTCCTCCCCTCCCCACCCCCGATTTTTTAGGGAACTTACTTTATGATGTATTTTGTAATCATTAAGTACAATTTTAATGCTTACTTTTTTTTTTTGAGATAGGGTTTGTGGCACCTAGGCCCAGGGGTTTGTAGTGGTGTTGATTATAGCTCACTGCAGCCTCCTGACTCCTGGGCAGTCCTCTCAGCTTAGCCAACCAAGTAGCTGTATAGGGATGGGCCAGCATGCCCAGATAAATTTTTAACTTTTTTACTCTTTGTAGACACAAGGTCTTGGTCTCCTACTCCTGACCTCAAGTGATCTCCTGCCTTGACCTTCCACAGTGCTGGGATTACAGGTGTGAGCCACTGCACCCAGCTCTTAATGTGTAATTTTTAGCTGGTCTGTTTTGCCTCTACTTTTTGGTATCCTTCTGCTAGCAGTTTCCCTTATTTGATGTCAGTCAGAAGGAAGTGATAAAATAGGAATGTACAACTGAACTTTCTAACAGACTTGCTCACTAAGTTCATATATTGTCCAAATTAAAATAGGTGCTTATTACTGTTTCTTCTGTTATCAACATAAACTTAATTTTTAAACTTAATGATTTACAAAGTAAGATTTTTAGTAATCTGAATTACTATTTTCAAACATTACAACAGTTATACTGTAATTTTGGCTGATTATATCTACTGCATGAATACCTGAGGCATATCTCTTAGTTTTCTCTTTGGTTATTTGGAAACTTGATGCTAATGAAGTCAAGGGTACAGCTTCCATCTTTTTTTAGTTCTCTTCTATGCCCATAAATGGCTTTCCTAATCAACTAGTAAATGAACATCAGCCTTAAATATGACATATTCAGCAATTAAAATATTAGCTGTTAGGAACTTTCCCTTGATATTGCTGCATATTAAAAGGAACAGTGTTGGGTGGTGCCTGTGGCTCAGTGGGTAGGGTGCTGCCCCCATATTCTGAGGGGAGCGGGTTTGAACCCGGCCCTGGCCAGCTAAAACAGCAGTGGCACCTGCAACAAAAAATAGCCGGGTGTTGTGGTGGTGCCTGTAGTCCCAGCTACTTGGGAGGCTGAGGCAAAAGAATCATTTGGGCCTAGGAGTTGGAGGTTGCTGTGAGCTGTGGCAGCACAGCACTCTACTGAGGGTGACAGAATGACACTCTGTCTCAAAAAAAAAGGAGGGGGCAGTGTTCCTTTTTTATTTTAAAGAATGAATAAATGTTTAAAGAAAAGCTTTCTTGTATAAAATTTTATCCCCTTTGTGAAGTTATACATGTAAAGCTTTTATGACAATGGCTGATATTTATCAAATGCACAATATATTCTATTGTTGAAAGTACAGAGATTATCTCATCTCCCTTTCCATCCATCTCCTTGATCTGCCTGCTCAGAAGAGGCACCGTTTGTTTCCCCTAGGAAGCAGGCCCTACATGCAGAGGAGGGTAGCACATGGCTCCAGTTTGCCTGGCTTGTGGAGCATGCCACAGCCTCAACTTGTGGGTTTGCACGGGCTACAGGCCGTGATCATACAGTGCCTATGATTATACAATTCTATCTACGGAGAAAGCTATTATGAAGACAGACATTCAGATAGCTCTGTTATGGGAGAGCAGCTCCATGTCTGGGTTGGCTGCAGAACACTTCATAGATGTAGGAACTGGTGTCATAGAGGAAGATTATAGGAGAAATGTTGTCATTGTACTATTTAATTTTGGCAAAGAAAAGTTTGACTTTAAAAAAGGTGATCAACTGCACAGCGCTTTTGTGAACATATTTTTTATCCAGAAATAGAAGTTAAAGTTTTGGATGACAGTGAAAGGGGTTCAAGAGGTTTTAGTTCCACTGAAAAGAAGATAAATTTATGCCAAGCATAGAAAATGAGAAATCATACCTTTTTCTTAAAAATGGAATTTTTCCTTAAAAAGAAAGTGCACTGATTATATAACTTCGACAGACATAAGACTTACTAGAAAAGTATGAATGTCAAACACTTTAGGATGTTTGTTTCAGAAATGGAATTTTCTAAGTATCTCTTTTAAATTCATTTGTACATTTATTCGTTAATCTTTTTAGTATGCCACATGTGGTAGCTCGTGCCTCTAATCCTAGCTCTGGGAGGTAGAGGCCTGTAGATTGCCTGAACTCAGGAGTTCTAGACCAGCCTGACCAACAGCGAGAATAAAAATAGAAAAACTAGCTGGGTGTTTTGGCGCACGCTGGTAGTCCCTGCTACTTGGGAGGCTGAGGCAAGAGGATTGCTCAAGTCCAGGAGTTTGAGGTTTCTGTGAGCTATGATGATGCCACAGCATTCTACCCAGGGTGACAGAGTGAGACTGTCTCAAAAAACCAAAATCTTTTTAATAGATTTTAAAATAGATTACATTTTTTACAGCATTTTTACAGTAAAATTGAGTAGAAGGTACAAAAATTTCTCATATACCTCCTGCTATTATCCACATTCCTTATTAGGTTGGTGCATTTGTTATAGTTGATGAACTTACATTGATACATCATCAGGACCCAGAGTCCATAGTTCACATTAAGGTTTACTCATGGCTCACTCATTTTGTGGGTTTGACAAATGTGTAAATGACATGTACCCATAGTAATAGTATCACATGGAGTAGTTAAATCTTTTAAGAAGTAGTTAACATTAATTCTTTTAATTTTTTTCTTAATTATTAATTCTCTTAATAAGTACTGCTGTACTCAACATAAAAGAAAGAACATGACTTAGTTTCTGACCCCTGGAAGCTTATACAGTAGTTCTTAGTGAAAGGACTTATATGCATATGTTTGAGAAATCTACAGATGGCATTAACTAAATTTGTGTAGTTCCTTTGTTTGAATTTCTTCATTAATGATGTTTTAATATCTCTAAATAGTTCAAAAAACAAGGAAAACATCCATGAAGGATTATTTTGCTAAAATAAACTTACTGTTTGGTGTGAACTCTATTGTCATTACCCTTGGATATGCTAGAATTTTTCATTAATATTCATTAATGTTATTTACAGATATCTCACATGTGTATTAAATTTTGGGTTGTCATGTACTTTTTAAGATTACTTTTATTTTTATTTGTTTATTTTTTTGAGAAAGAGTTTCAGTACATCACCCTCAGTACAGTGATGTGGTGTCACAGCTCACAGCAACTTCAAACTCTTGAGCTTAAGCAGTTTTCTTGCCTCAGCCTCCCAAGTAGCTGGGACTACAGGTGCCCGCCACAATGCCCAGCTATTTTTTTCTGTTGTAGTCGTCATTGTCGTTTAGTTGGCCCAGGCCAGGTTTGAACCCACCACCCTCAGTGCATGTGGCTGGCGTCATAACTAACGATTGTGCTATGGGAGCCAAGCCAAATTTTTTTTTAGTTTTTGAGATAGAGTCTCACTCTGTCTTTCTGGATAGAGTGCCGTGGCATCATAGCTCACAGGAATCTCAAACTCCTTGGCTCAAGTGATCCTCTTGGGTCGGCTCCTGAGTAAACCAGAACACCCAGCTACTTTTTCTATTTTTAGTAGAGATGGGGTTTCACTCTTGCTCAGACTGGTCTCATATTCCTGAACTCAACGTGTCCACTCGCCTGGGCCTCTTAGAGTGCTAGGATTCTAGGCATGAGTCACTGGGCCAAGCCTGTCATATAGTACTTGTAGATGAAATTATGAACTTTGAAGTACACATGAAAAGTAAAATGTTAACAATGTGTTTGAGTTTCAGTTTTATTAACCTATATGTGGTAATGTATTGCTGCATGTTATATCAGATTATATACCGTGTTTCCCCAAAAATAAGCCCTAGCAGGATTTCTATGCATTTGTTAAATATAAGCCCCACCCTGATAATAAAACCTAGTGATGGGCATGGCTATGTAGCGTGTCTGCATTCCATGCAGACAGGAAGACATCCCTGAAAATAAGCCCTAGTGTGTCTTCTTGAGAAAAAATAAATATAAGACAGTGTCTTATTTTTAGGGAAACACAGTGGAAAGATGATAAGAATATGTTTCACTTGTCTCTCAGTAGATTAATTAAAACCAGTTGAGAAGTTTCTAAAATGTGCCAATTCTTTTTCTTTTTTTTTATTTAAAGGGCCTCCTCATGTAGGGATAAATTTTTCTTTTTCTTTTTTTTTTAATTGTTTGGCATTCGTTGATGGTACAAAGAATTAGGTTACACTGATTGCATTTGTTAGATGAAGTCCTTCTTATAGTTGTGTCCTGCCCCCAAGAGGTGTGCCATACACTGTGACCCCCCCATTCTCCTCCTCCCTCCCCTCTCCCCACTTGCTTTTTCCCCTACCCCCCCCCCCCCTTATATTAGCTCGTCTACTGCCTTCATGTTAGAATTGAATACATTTGATTCTTGGTTCTCCATTCTTGTGATGCTTTACTAAGAAGAATGTGTTCCACCTCTAGTCAGGTTAATACAAAAGATGTAAATTCCCCATCTTTTTTAGTGGCTGAATATTCCATGGTATACATATACCATAGCTTGTTAATCCATTCCGGGATTAGTGGGCATTTAGGCTGTTTCCACATTTTGGTGATTGTAAA
Source organism: Galagoides demidoff (assembly GCA_963574575.1). NCBI lineage: Eukaryota > Metazoa > Chordata > Mammalia > Primates > Galagidae > Galagoides > Galagoides demidoff. Next base: position 53,353 of record CAUYQV010022559.1, read on the forward strand.
TTGAGCTGCAATAAACAGTCTAGTGCAAATGTCCTTATGATAGAAGGATTTTTTTTTCTTCTGAGTAGATGCTTAGTAATGGGATTGCAGGATCAAATGAGAGGTCTAATTTGAGTTCTTTGAGGATTCTCCATATTTCCCTCCAAAAAGATTGTATTAGTCTGCAGTCTAGACAGTGTAAAAGTGTTCCCTTCTCTTCACATCTACTCCAGCATCTGCAGCTTTGAAAGTTTGTGATGAGGGCCATTCTCACTAAGGTTAGGTGATATCTCAGGGTAGTTGTGATTTGCATTTCTCTAATGATTAGGGATGATGAATGTTTTTTTCATGTTTGTTTGCCATTCCTCTGTCCTTTTTAGAGAAGGTTCTATTTGTGTCTCTTGCCCAGTGATATATAGGATTGTTGGGTCTTAAGTAGCTGGTCCTATAGGTGCATGCCACAACACCTGGCTAGTTTTTGTTCTATTTTTAGTAGAGAAAAAGTCTCACTCTTGCTCGGGCTGTTTTGAACTCCTGAGCTTAAGCAATCTACCTGTCTTGGCTTCCTAGAGTACCCTTGATTTTTCTATTGGGTAGAGGCAGATCCTGGATTTCAATAAAGGGGAGATAATATTAATACTTGAAAGGTTGACTCATTTGTACTTTATTATATTGAGAACTGGGACTTGATAATGTCTTGGAGACTTGGAATATTTTGCAGTATTGTCAAATGATAACATTTTTACCTTACTTACATCTAGTAGAAATTTTACTTTTGAGGGAAACATCAGAATAGTGGAACTATTTTGATTTAAATGGTAGAACTCATTATTAGTAGGTGGGTATTCAGTAAATGGTTATAGCAGAATATAGCAAACCAGCTGTTCAAAACATTCACAACCTACCTTTAAGCCCTTTCATATTGGTGTTACTATTCCTCCTTCTTCACCAGATCTTTAATCCAATTTGTTTAGAATTTCTTCTGATTCTTTCAATTAAGCCCCAAACTGTTGTTTTTGAAATATCAATAAAATTGCTAGAGACTGATAAGAGAAACAGAAGATGATGGCATGTGCCTGTAATCCTAGCACTCTGGGAGGCTGAGGTGGATGAACGGCCTGAGCTTACGTGTTCCAAACCAGCCTAAGCCAGAGCAAGACATTGTTTCTAAAAATAGCCAGGTGTTGTGGCAGATGCCTGTAGTCCCACCTACTTGGGAGGCGAGGTAAGAGAATTACTTGAGCCCAAGAGTTTGAGGTTGTTGTGAGATATGATGCCATAGCACTCTACCAAGGGGAACAAAGTGAGACTCTGTCTCCCCCACCAAAAAAAAGAGAAACAGAAGACATAATTACCAATATTAGAAATGAAAGAAGGAGGGGACATCACTACAGATCTTATGATAAATAAAATATAATAAGGTATATTATATACAACTTTATGCCAATAAATTTGATAATTTAGATGAAGTGGAAACTCTAACTCAGGGATAATACTGGAGCACAGTAGCAAAAATTATGAATTAGTATTTTATAATACTTTAAAAAGTTTGTTTTAAATTAAATTTTGAAATTTAAATTTAAAAAAATTTAAAGGTTATTTTCTCTATGAAGAATGGCCACAAAACAGAAATACAAGAACTCAGGGTAGGCTGGGTATGGTGGCTCAGGCCTGTAATCCTAGCATTCTCGGAGGGTTAGGCGGGTGAATTGCTTGACTTCAGGATTTCAAGACCAGCCTGAGCAAGTGCAAGACCCTGTGTTTAAAAATAGCTGGGTGTTGTGGCAGGCGCCAGTAGTCCCAGCTACTCAGGAGGCTGAGGCAGGAGGATTGCTTTAGCCAAGGAATTTGAGGTTGCTGTGAGTTATGATTCCATAGCATTCTACGTAGGATGATGAAGTGAGACTCTGTCTTTGAGGCTAAGACATGGTGAGATAATAGGGTAGATGTGACTTACAGGAAGAAATAGTTTAGAGGAAAAAAAATATATCACAGAATTGACAATGGAATTGGAAGGCATGGAGGGGGAATTGACAGAAAATGGAACAAAAATGGGAAGAGTATCACAACATATGCATAGTTCCCAAAAAAGACAACAAAGTGATGGGGTGGAGGAAATATATTTAAGCTGTAGGTTAAGAAAGCTTGATGGAAATAAAAGGACTTCAATTTTATGTAATGAAATAGAACAAGTTTGTATCAGGTGTAATTGTTTTGGAATGGTCCATTCCAAGTTATATTGTTGCAAAATTTCATGAATTTTATGAACTTTAATAACAGGGAGAAAACCAGGCTGGTCTTGTATTCTCTCCACCATAACTACAGCAAATAGTCTAAGAACCCTGAGAAAGATACAAGAAGGCATCCACATTCACTTAAAAGAAAAAGCTAGAGGTTAGTGGTCAGCAAGCGTTTTTCTGCAACATTGGAAATAAGTTAGGTTTGATGGATTATGTGGTCTCTGTGGCAACTACTTAGCCATAGACAATAAAGAACTATGAATGGTTATTGCTGCGTTTCAGTAAAACTTAATTTGCAAAAGTAGCAATAGGGATTGGATCTATCGCATAGTCTCCTGTCTTCTGTATATTCACATGCTTGAAAGAATTTTCTAGGTAATATTTAAAAGTAATGATTGCTGTATTTATGCATGGATTTTAGTGGAAGAAGATTGTGTAGGCATAGTAGAAAATACTACCACATAAATAAATAATGTATATGTCTGTATTACACATATATCTATATGTGTAAATAAACTGGTGGACCATTTCTGTTCCCTGCAATATCTCTTCCATAATTTAAATTTCTGTTGAACTTATTTATCATTGTTGAATATGAAGGCTCGGCGCCTGTGGCTCAAGTGGCTAAGGCGCCAGCCATATACACCTAAGCTGGTGGGTTTGAATCCAGCCCGCCCTGCCAAACAACAATGATGGTTGCAGGCAAAAAATAGGCGGGCTTTGTGGCAGGTGGCTGTAGTCCCAGCTACTTGGGAGGCTGAGGCAGGAGACTCGCTTGAGCCCAGGAGTTGGAGGTTGCTGTGAGCTGTGATGCCATGGCACTGTACCCAGGGTGACAGCTTGAGGCTCTGTCTCAAAAAAAAAAAAAGAAAATGAAACATATTTCCTTGTATTATATCATAATTTTCTATCTCTTAAAGCAAAAATCAGTTAATTGTTTTGAAAGCTCCTTGAAGCTAAAGAGAGAGTATGTCTTTCTAATTTTTGCATTCAATGG
>CAUYQV010022561.1:0-15544 GCA_963574575.1 Galagoides demidoff
AATAGACCTACCATCTGATCCTATAATTCCTCTACTAGGTATATATCCAGAAGATCAAAAATCATATAACAAAGATATTTGTACCAGAATGTTTATTGCAGCCCAATTCATAATTGCTAGGTCATGGAAGAAGTCCAAGTATCCATTGACCCACAAATGGATCAGTGAATTGTGGTATATGTACACCATGGAATACTATGCAGCCATAAAGAAAGATGGAGACTTTACCTCCTTCATGTTTACATGGATGGAGCTGGAACATATTCTTCTTAGCAAAGTATCTCAAGAATGGAAGAAAAAGTATTCAATGTACTCAGTCCTACTATGAAACTAATTTATAGCTTTCATATGAAAGCTATAACACAATTAGAGCCCAAGAATACGGGGAAAGGGAAGAGGGAGGGGAGAGGAGGGGGGAGGATGGGTGGAGGGAGGTGATTGATAGGACCACGCCTATGGTTCATCTTGCAAGGGTACATGTGAATATTTCTAAATGTAGAATATAAATGTCTTAACATAATAACTAAGAGGATACCATGAAGGCTATGTTAACCAGTTTGATGAAAATATTTCAGATTGTATATAGAACCAGTACACTGTACCCCATGACTGCATTAATGTAAACAGCTAAAGAAAAAAAAGATAGGAACAAGCTATTCCTATACGGTATATCAATGATTGCATTGAAAGTAAAATGAAATAAATTTTATAGTTAAAGGCAGAAATTGTCAGACTAGATAAAAACAAACTCAATGGCTCGACACCTTTGGCTCAATCGGCTAAGGTACAAGCCACGTACACCTAAGGTGGTGGGTTCGAATCCTCAGCCCGGGCCCACCAAACAACAATGATGGCTGCAACCAAAAAATGGCTGGGCATTGTGGGGGGCACCTGTGGTCCCAGCTACTTGGGAGGTGGAGGTAGGAGACTCGCTTGAGCCCAGGAGTTGGAGGTTGCTATGAGCTATGATGCCATGGCACTCTACCCAAGGGGATAGCTTGAGGCTCTGTCTCAAAAAAAAAAAAAAAAAAAAACAAAACAAACTCAATTACATGTATAGCTACAAGAAACAGGATTTGAAACATAAGAATGAAAATAGTTTGAAAGTAGGAGAATGAAAAATTATATAATCTCCAAATACTAATATAATAAAATACTTTATAGCCTATGAACAAAATATGATAAAGATTAAAGAATAATGTCTAAAAATGATAAAAGGACAATTCATCAAGAAAAAATAATAATCCTAAAACAGTATGCACCCACAACAGAATTTCTCAGGCGGTGAAACAAGTATTAAGAGAACTGAAAGGAAAAATAAGTGAAACCACAACTGTATATGAAGCTTTCAACATTTCTGCTCAAAATGAGGTCAACAGAAAAATCAGTAAGGGGATAGAAAACTTAAAACAATACTGCAAACATGACCTAATTAATATTTATTAAACAGTCCAAGAAAAGCAGAAAACACATTTTTTTCAAGTTACATGGAACATTAAGAAAACTAAACTCTGTTCAGGGCAATAAAACCAAATTCAATGAATTTACAAGAACTTAAATCATATAGAATATGTGACCTCACCCCAAGAAAATTAAATTAGAAATAAAACCCAGGAAGCTATCTGGAGAATCACAAAATATTTGAAAATTAAGACATTAAAACAAACCCCGCACCCTTTTAAATAACTCATGGGTTGAAGAGGAAATTATAAGATGAGTTGGGAAATATTTTGAACTGAATGCAATTAATTTACAACACAAGAAAATAATTGTGATACAGTTAAATCAGGAAATTTATAGCATGACTATCCAATATATATTGCCAAGTCTCATTGAACTGTGCACTTAGAATGAGTGGATTTTATTTTATGCAATATATTCTTCAGATGATTAATAAATGTAGCTATTAATGATGAAAATTTTGTTCCATTAACTTGCACACTCAAGAATATTTTCCTGATTATTACTTTTAAAAGATTATATAATATTTTCTCCCATTTTGTAGGTTGTCTATTTGCTCTGTTGATTATTTATGTGGATGTGGAGAAACTTTTTAATGTAATCAAGACCCATTTATTTATTTATTTTTCTTGTTATTGTAATTGCCTTTGTGGTCTTCATAAATTCTCTGCTGAGGCCAATATTTAGAAGAGTTTTTTCAAAATTCTCTTCTAGAATTCATGTAGTTTAATGCTTTACATTTAAGTCTTTCATCCATCTTGAATTAATTTTTGTGAGTGGTGAGAGATATGGAACTTGTTTCATTCTTCTGTATGGGGCTATCCAACTTACCCAGCACCATTTATTGAATAGGGATTATATTCCCCAGTGTATATTATTGTTTGGTTTGTCAATGATTAGTTGGCTATATGTGAATGGTTTTATTCTGAGTTTTCAGTTTTGTTTCATAGTCTCTATTTTTGTGCTAATACCATGCTGTTTTGTTTAGTAGAATCTTGTTGTACAGTTTGAAGTCTGGTCAAGTGATGCCTCCAGACTTGTTCACTTTGCCTAAAATTGCTTTTGCTATTAAGGCATTTTTCTGGCTCCAAATGAAGTATAGAATTATTTTCTCTAGATCTGTGAAATATGACATTGGTATTTTGATGGGGATTGCTTTGAATCTGTAAATCACTTTGGGTGGCATGGACATTTCAGCAATGCTGATTGTATTGATCCATGATCATGATATGTTTTTCCATTTGTTTGTATCACTTGTGATTATTTCCCTCAGTGCTTTGTAGTTCTCTTTGTAGATATTTTTCACCTCCTTGGTTGAGTATATACTCAGGTATTTCATTTTCTTTGTACCTACTGTGAATGATAGTGAGTCTTTGATTTGACTCAACATGACTGTTAATGATGTATAGGAATGCTGCTGATTTGTGTATATTTTGTAACCAGAGACTTTCCTGGATTTATGTATCAATTCCTGAAGTCTCTTGATGGAATCTTTGGGATATTCTAGATATAAGATCACTATCATAAGCAGAAAATAAAGGTTTGACAACCTCTTAACTTGATTTGACACTGTCAATTTCTTTCTCCTGCCTGATTGCTCTGGCTAGGACTTTTAGCACTATGTTGAATAGAAGTGGTGACAACAGGCACCCTTGTCTTGTTCTAATTCTATGTGGGAATGCTTTCTACTTTTCTCTATTCCATATGAGTTGGCTGTGGGTTTGTCATACACAGCTTTTATAATATTCAGATATGTTTCACCTGTGCCTATTTAGTTAAGAGCTATCACAAAAGGGTGCTAAATTCTGTCAAATGCTTTTTCCTCATCTATTGAGATGATCATATCCTGCTGTTTATGTGGTGAGTCATGTTTATGGATTTATGTATGTTGGAACATCCTTCAATGCCTGAGATGAAGCTCACTTAGTCATGGTGGGTTGTTTTTTTGATGTGCTATTGAATTCAATATGCTAGAATTTTATTGAGGATTTTTGCGTTATATTCATAAGGGCTATTGGTCTGTCGTTTTCTTTTTGTGTGTGTGTCCTTTCATGGTTTTGATATCAAGGCAATACTGGCTTCACAGAATGAGTTGGGGGAGGATTCCCTTCTTAATATTACGGAATAGTTTCTGCAATATGGCTACCAACTCTTCCTTGTAGGTCTGAGAAAATTCAGTTGTGAATCCATCTGGTCTGGAGCTTTTATTTGTTGTTGCTGGAAGATATTTTATTGCTGCTTTAATCTCATCACATGTTATAGGTCTGTTTAAGAGTTCTATATCTGCCTGATTTCATCTTGGAGATTGTGTGGTCCCAAGGAATTTGTCCATTTCCTCTACAATTTCTAGTTTACGTTCATTTAGTTCATAGTATTGGTGAATGATATTTTGCATGTCTTATGGTAGCAGTTGTAATATTACCTTTTTCATTTCTAATTGAGCTTATTTGGTACTTTTTCTTCTATGTATTCCTGGTAAATCTAGCAAGAGATTTTTAATTATGCAGTAGAGAGTAATTGAAGCATTAGTTGAGTGCCTACTTTTCTATAAACACTATGCCAAATGTCAAGGCTGCTGATCTGATTGACTCTGTTGTCTTATTGTGTAACATATCACCACACAGGACTAGAGCTGTGATTTATTTACAATGCAGAGAGTACCAAAGACCAAACTGTTCATCACTCAAGAGCAATGTCCTTAATAGATAAAAATGTGCACCTTGTTATAGGAAAGTACTTGTTATGGCAATAATTTAAAAAGTCTGCAAATACATGTCCACTTGTGTCATTTCTAATTTATATTTACTTTAAGATTCTTTGGGGATCCTGAGAATAAGCCTATACTCTTCAGTTTTTGTTTAAATACTATTCAGTGATTTTTGAAATGATTCCTGTCTTCAAGTAAAAAAATCTCAAAATCATAAATCATTTGCCACAGTAAGTCAATTTTAAGTCTGGGTTTGTGTGCCATGGCTGTAAGGATAAATTCTGATAGAATTTCTCCAAGAGTGACCAAGAAGGACAGTGTCATCATAGACAAAATGTGAGGAAAAAACTAGATGATTATGGACATTTCTTTCCACTCTTAAATAGTACCTAATTAAAAAGGAGGGACTTTTTAAGAGATGTAAAGTTTATTCCTGGTCAACATCAGAGATGAGTCAGAAATAGTTTAACTGTGTTTCTCAGTGTCAATGTTGATTGACCTGAGTTTTTATCCTTAGTCAATTAAATGGCTATTGTTATATTTAAATACTTATCAAAATCCACAAGCTTTTTTCCACAGGAGATTTCTAAATATGTTAATCAATTTTTATCAGATATACAGTGATTAATAAAATGAATATGGATTAAGATGAAAATTGGAGATAAGTATGTAAATTTAGTGAGCTTTCTCTTTTTATATCAGTCTAAGGAAAACACAGATGTTAACAGCTAAATAAGAAAGGTAAAAAGCATTGATTTTAAAATTAACATTTGTGATTTCAGAGAATCATTTGAGAGCTTATCTGTGATTAAAATGTTATTCAGTAATATCTTACTTTGGTAGAAAAAATATCTTTCTACTTTGGTAGGAAAAAAATGGTGAGTGAGAGATAAAAGGAAATGAGTTCAAAAGAAATGTAAATCATCCCTATACCTATTTAAGACATTTCTAAGTTTAGAAAATTGAAAATGAAAATACAGAGAAAGTACTGAATGAAACTGGCAAACGCCATGCGCATCTTGGTCTCTTTATTTTTAGTTCATGTGATCCATGCTTAATTTTAGAAAGTCTGTAACAACAACAACAAATCAGATTTAAAGGAAAGAGAAAAGAAATATTAACCACACTATCATATAAACATGATTAACTTTTGGATTTTAATGCATGAACATATTAAATTAGCATTACAAACATGCTATTACCAGAATATAAAGTGTATTCTATCATGCGTGTGAACTCCATTTTATTTAAATATTTTCTTATTTATAATATGCAGATTATAATACAGCTCTAAAATAAAAATATACTGTAAGCAACATCTTTGCACATAAATCTGTCCATGTCAATTAGACTTTCATTTTTAGAAACTGCTCCTAGTAGGGGATAAAAAGGGAATCAATATATTAAAGGCTTTTAAATGTGTTTCCAATCTTTTTCTCCAGAAAGCTTTTAATAATGTATTAGCACATCCTAATGCTAATAATAGGCAATTTTCATATCTTGCTAACTTGAAACCTAATTGTTATGTTAGTTTTGCCTGGTCTGATTAACTGTGAAGATGCATTTTTTTGTGTGTTATGTTATTTGCATTTATTTATAAATTATCTGTTCCACTCCTGTCCAAAAAAATAGAACTACATATTTAATTTTAAAATTTTTATTGATCACATTAAATGGAGTATAAATAAATGTGAAAAATGAATTATAATAATATATGTAGTTTCTTTAACACAATTGTTTTAACATGTAATCAAATAAAAATTATTAATGAAAAATTAAACTATTTTCATGCTAAGTCTTAGAAGTCTGTTGTACCTTTGACGCTTGTAATACAACCATGTATTACAGTTAGGACTAGTCACATTTGAAGTCAACAATTCCATATGCCTAGTGAACACCTTCTAGAATAGGGGCAGCCCTAAAGGTCAACTAATCTTTTCTTAGAGTTCCCATCTTAGGTATATTTCTAAGATAACAAAATTGATTTTGAAATGTCAAAAGAGGAATAGGAAAATAAAGAGTGAATTTCTGCTGGGTATGAGCTTAGGATTAACTTAGCTGATTCAAGCCTCTATTTTCCCAAATTGAAGGAAGAATAGATTCCTCTGTAAGTAGTAAAGAATGGAAAGGGGAGAGCCGCCCTACATAGGAAATTAAAGATGGAATCCATGCTACACAAAGTAGAACTTGAACTCAGCCATGGCACACTGAAGCCTCTCAAAACAAAGAGCTAGTTCTGCAACATCTTTACAGATAGCAGTTCAACTACCATGCCTCTTATCCATCTTATACTCTCCTGTCATCCTTAACTGAGGAATGAGTAAGGTCTTTAACATTGTCCTTTCAACACAGTCCATCCTCTAACAAAACCATTTGGACTTACATGCAGGATAACATTTGCTTGTTTTGAATCACAACTATGAATACGATTCTTAATTTTCTCATCTACTTTGTAACATTTCACTAAAATTCTGACTGGGATCTTTATGTATAAAGAGGCACAGCGCTGTTGCTCAGGATGGAGCCCAGTGTCATAATCATAGCTCACTGCAGCCTTGAACTCCCAGATTTAATGGAATCTTCCAGCCTCAGCCTCCTAAGCATCTGGGACTACAGGCATGTGCCACCATGCCTGGCTAATTTTTAAACATTTTTTAAAAAACAGGTGTTTCTTCTGTTGCTTATCCTGATCTTGAACTTCTGCTTCAAGGGATCCTCTTACCTTGGCCTCCTAAGTGCTAGGATTACTGAAGTGAGCCACCATGCCCTCCAAGGTTCTTTATATTTTAAAAATAATTAATTAAATCATTTTTGTTGAGTGCAAGCATGCCCATGCACTGCATTTGAAGTCTTGCTTCCTATCTGTGTGTGTGTATATATCTGTATAAACATATACATATATGTGTATACATGTGTATGTATTGTATGCATATATACATATACCCATGTATATACATACATAAGTGTATATGTGTATATGTATAAACATATATATAAAATCTCTATATACATTATTATATGTCTTATATATGAATAAAATAATTAGAAATAAATATCTCTAGCTTTATAAATACGAATGTATATATGTGTGATTACATACATACATATGTAATATCCTCACTAGTCTTGTAACAGTCATGATGCTTCTATGTTGAATATTAAAATGATAAATTACTGAAATTAAGCATTGCATCATTTGCTTGCATGAGAGACAGTACATTTCCTCAGCATGTACTAAATTTTCCTTTGAGAAAAGTGTTGCTCCCTGAAAGGGCTTGAGAAACTTTTACTAACTGAGTAGAGGAGACACATCCCTGAAGACAGCACCTTGAGCAGTGTTTGTGGTGGCTTAAGGTACTTGATGTGATGCCAGAGACCTGGGAAATAAAAAGGAGATAGCTTGGACTAGCTGCTGACTCTTGAATGTTCGGATTTTCTGTGGGATGTCTGTCCTTGCCTCTCCTCTGTAAGTGGCCTTTAGAGACAGTTTATTGAATGTAAGATGTGGCACTTGTCACTTTCCTTTGCCCAGATGGGCAAGATCACTGGAGTCTCAGGAATGCTGGTTTAGAGGCTCTGTCTGCACCTGGAATTCTCCCCTGTACTAATTTTCCTCTCAGGCACACGTCCAAACCTAAGCCCCAGTTTCTTTTCTTGGCAGTACCAGTGATTCTCAACCTTCCTAATGCTGTGATGTAGATTCATTGTTACGAAGCGGTTGCGACCCACAGGTTGAGAACCACCGTCAGTGGTAGTGAACTCCTGAGCCTCAGCCCCTCACTGTGCGTGGCAGCTCTGCTTCCCTTTGGGCTTGGGCTCTGCACAGAGGCTGACATTGACTTGATTTCCCAAACGGGACTTTTTTCCTCTGCCTTTTTTCTAGGTATGAAGCCATTGAAAAAACCACTCCAATCATTTTCCAATGCAAATTTCTTGAGAAGCTGGTCCCTTCTGAAACAAAACCAAAGGAACTTCCTCACAGCGTGTCCACTAATGCCCTGGTTGGGCCAGGTGGTGCTTTTCTTTCATAAAGAATTTGTAACCCTGTACTGCCTCTTCTGTGTTTTCCTGCTTTGGTTCCTTTCTCACTTGAACCGGGGCTCAATTTTCATCCTTACTTTTCCTTGAGGCCTGGAGCTGAGGGATCTGCAGCACTAGCTGCCTCAGGCTGCTCTCTGTGGACTCTGTGCAGACCCCAGCAGCTGGGAAGCCCACCTGGCTTTACTAGGCATCCGTGAGGGGGGACTGTAGGGCTCGGGAGTGAAGCTGCCTGAGTCAAGGGGCCTTGAGGCTCATTCTAAGGCTCGATCTTCAATTTGACTTACTAGAAAGCTGCTCTTTATGGTATGACTGTGCTTGGGCAACAAATATTCTCTGTGGTGGAGGATATTCTGTGGTCACTACACAGGTTATGGAGATCCAAAATGGCTCTTAGAAGTTTCAAGCTCACCGGATCCCATGCTGTCTCTGATGGTGACTGAAGAATAAAGATTCCTTAGCTGATACCCTCATGGGACCCTGCTCTTTGACGGAGTTCCTGAATTCATATGGAACATACTTTTTCTCAGTGTACTGCGGTTCCATGGCAGACATCTTTTGGCTCTGGTCCCCTTTTCATGCCTTGGTGCAATTTTTGTCACTGCTTGACCTGCTATCCCTAGGCTTCATCTACTGGCCACCAGGACAGTTCCATTCACTGAAAAATTTCTGTGGTACCAGGTGCAAAGAGCTGAAAAGTTGGTTTAATATCTTTCCTCAACTAAGTAGCTCCTGGAAGCACAAGATCAATATCAGAGGGTGACTGTCTTTTGCCATCTGGACTTAATTATAAATGAGAGCCCAGAAAGAACATCATCCTTGGACAAAAATTGGGAGTGAGGGTGGAGGTCATTTATTTTCCTTGACTTGCCTAAAGTTTTTTTCCAAGAAGCTGAGCACCCTTGGCCATGGAATCAGCCCCAGAACATAGATGACTGAGGAGGAAAAGGCTGACTGGGAAGAGCCCAGATTGAGTTTTTCTTGCTTAAAGATACAAATTGGCTAAAGAATCTTGAGAGGTAAGACTAATGTCTTTCTCACTTGACCTTATAATTAATATTAATTTCTAGCACCTGTCAAGTACTTGAATTAATGGAGAAAAGCCCACAAGAGATATTCTGGAGATGTTCTTAACCCATCAAAGATATTAAAATATTGTTTTCAAGTGGATATGGGACTTCCCAGAAAGTGGCAGTGTGTAAATGGCAGCAATCCATGAATAACACATATATGTATAAAGGGCATCCTGGTTGATCTGCCCCAATTTATTATCTGAAATTACTTTCAGTTTTTTCTAATTGTCTGTGGTCTAGGCACTTCCTTGAGCCCTTTGAGAAGAGATTCCCTGAGTAGCTCACCAAGTCTTCACCGTGTGTCTCCTTTTCAGAGTCAGCCCACAGACCCTTCCCTGGCTGGCTCACTGAGGTCCTTTTTTGGTCCCTTCTGCAGGCTCTGCCCCCCACACTGCCCCAGAACATTTCCTAAATGAAACTGTGCTTGGCCTTTTAAATGGAACCTTCCTGGGTGCCTCCATTGGATCCTCCTTAGTTCCTTGCTGCATTGGTGTTTCAAGACAGAGGCTTGAGTCTCTGTCTGTCTTTTGGCTGAGCTCATTGCCTGTGGGAGGATCTCCAGGGAAGATCGGCTGGAGCAGAGGCCTGGGGAGCCACATTGTATAGGGAAGTTTGAAAGCTGGAGGCCTAAAAGTTCCTTGAGATCTTTGGAGTGCAGAGGGAAAAATTCATACATAAACTTTCTAGCCGCTTTTGCAATAAGTCTTATTCCATTTGCTAAGTTTTAGTCAAGATTAGTGATGGTATCATGTTGTGGGCTCTAGAGAAGGATATAACACAGGCCAAAATTTGGGTTGGAGAAGAAGGTAGTTAGGAGAGATAAAGAGAATTAAAGTTGAACCTGGAGCCAAATCTGAAACTGAGGCAGGTACTAAGAACAGGGAGGGCAAAAGACATCCTCAGAGATGGGGACCATAGCACCTCATGGGAAGGGTGAATTAGGATAAACATTGGGAAACATTAGGGTTGAAGAGAATGAACTTTACCTTTCAGTGATCACATATAGAGGTCTTTAGAAGTATTTTCCTCTGAATTGACACTGAAAGACAAGAAAATAACAAGGGGTTGGTACCCCATTCTTACTTTTTCCCTCTAGGCAAGTATAGACACTCACTTTTCTTATGAATTTCTATGATATAAAAGGGTCTCTATATTTTTTTCTTATAATTCATTTTAAAAGTGAATCAAATATTTCTTTCTTTCTTTCTTTTTTTTTTTTTTTTTGCAAAACTCAAGGAAGGATATCTGTTCAAGATCTTTAATTGATTTTTTTCCAGGTACTAGGCCTCTGTTGTTGAAGGGTGCAGAATCTCTGACCTGTAGGTGTCTGTATCTGCAGCAAGTAGTGTTCTGCTTGTGGAGGGCACAGCTAGAGCTCTAGCATCTTACTACATGCTGTCACAGACCCAGCCCTGCTCTTGTGTTCAGCCATAGTCTAGTAGGAAGACTTGATCTAGGGATGCCTGAAATGGGAAGGCTACTGATGAGTAAGCAATGAGGGACTCTGTTCTCTTCTAGGCACCTTGAGCTCTCCTGATAACCCAGTTCATGGCTTCTAACTTGCTGTGCTTGGAATCTGACCCTAAAGCTCTTTACCGCATCTAGCAACATGATCTGTTGGTTTTGAATAGGAACCCTGATCCACACTTGAATTTCCACCATGCTCAGCCTATTCCCCTCAAAGGCTGATCTTCTTTTCATTCTACAGAGTGAATATAATTTTTGTGTCATAGTAATTGGTTGAGAAGTACAGAGAGAGTAAAAACAACAAAAAATAGAATTGTTAGTCTAGAATTCACCTGATTCATGGCTTGGTTTTTACAAACTAACATTGATTCCTCTGTAGACAGTATAGTAAATAAGAAATAGTCTCCCTTACAGAAAGAAAGCAGAAAATGGATCAATGCTCTAAGCAGTTAAGTTGAGCTCAGGCATGTGGGCTCCTCATTAAAAGAGAGCCTAAATATTATTCAACCTTAAGAAGAAATGAAATTCTGATATACACTACAGATATGGTCCCCAACCCATAGGCCATAAATTGGTACAGATCTGTGGCCTTTTAGAAACCTGTTCATACTGTAGGAGGTGAGTGGTGGGCGAGCCAGTAAAGCTCCAATTGTATTTACAGCTACTCCCTATTGCTCAAATCATCACCCGAGCTCTGCCTCCTGTCATATCATTGATGCCATTAGATTCTTATAGGAGCATAAACACTACTGTCAACTGTGCATATGAGGGATCTAGGTTACTCGCTCCTTACGGGAATCTAATGCCTGATAACCTGAAGTGGAGCTGAGGCAGAGATGCTAGTGCTGGGGACAGCTGCAAATACAGATTATCATCAGCAGAGATGTACAGAGACCATAATAAATCAATTGCTTTCAGACTTGTATCAAAATCTTAATCCCCCTGCCTGGTCTGTGGAAAACTATCTTCCATGCAACCAGAAGTTGGTACCAAAATGGTTTGGACTGCTGTACTACAGGATGAACCTTGAAAACATTATGTTAAATGAAATGAGCTAGGCAAAAAAGAGCTGATATTTTATAATTGTATTTATATGGGGTAACTAGAATGAGCACAAATTCATGGAGACACGAGGTATATTAGAGGTTACCAGGGGCTGGAGGGAGGAGGGCATGGGAGTTATTGTTTAACAGGTACAGAGTTTCTGTATGGGATGATAAAAAATTCTGGAAATGGGTAGAAGTAATGGATAGACAAACACGTGACTGTATTTAATGGTACTGAATTGTACACCGAAAATTAAAGTGGCAAATTTTATGTTATATTTATTTTCCTACATGTGAAGCCCACAGAAGCCCCGCCCCTCACACACTCCAGTCAAGAGCTCTAGATCCTCATGGGTGACTTATGGAACACTGCACAAACGGTTCTTAAGGTCAGGAGAACAGACAAAAGCAGGTGGTCAGCCTGCCTGTCTCTCTTCCTACTGTCTAGTCCCACAACTCCATCTTCTCTTAGTCTTCTAGATTCTTCTATTCTTCTCTGAGACTTCCTATTTTCCAACTCCATCCTTTCAAAATTTACTCCATCCTTTTCATATAATTTACCTTAGTGCAAGTTTCTATTTAGTCTACTTGTATCCCACATATTAGTGTGGCCCCTGTCATTACCACTTGAAGATCTCAACCTTACCCTTACCAATTACACAGTTTTTTTTTTTTTTTTGATACAGAGCCTCAAGCTGTCCCCCTGGGTAGAGTGCTGTGGCATCACAGCTCACAGCAACCTCCAATTCCTGGGCTCAAGCGAGTCTCCTGCCTCTGCCTCCCAAGTAGCTGGGACCACAGGCGCCCGCCACAACGCCTGGCCATTTTTTGGTTGTAGCCATCATTGTTGTTTGGTGGGCCTGGGCTGGATTCGAACCTGCCACCTTAGGTGTATGTGACTGGCACCTTAGCCACAATTACAAAGTTTTTAAAGTCTTAATTCTCTGTGAAATTTTTGATCATTCTCCAAAATCTATACTTCAGGATCTCCTTTGTCCTCAGCTCCAGCTCCAGGTATAATATTTTTGCCTGCAGTCAACTCAGGGATAGATTCAGTTCCTGTTTAATCCCCTCCCCCGAAATAATCCACATTGGTAGAAAAGAACTATGACAAATGCAACATTTGCTAAAACATTGTAAGGCTGAGAAAGAGACAGCCTGCTCTCTGATGACAGCTGCTTAGACAACACCATCATAAACAACTTTAAAATCCCTCTTAGTATTTCTTATCTGGAAAAATCCTTTTGGGGTTCTCTGTTTTTGAGAGTGCTCACAGTACAAACTTGCAACATATGTAGGACTTTCATTCACTCACTCTTCTCGCTTCTTTCTACAAAGTCTTTGTATCTAATATTTAGATTTCTTCTCCATTGATTGAATAGACATTCTTAGCTCTGCCATATCTCTGTTTCAACCTGCACTCAACTATACTCCCTGGAGAAAAAGGGCCTCCTTTTCCTTTGTTGATCTATTTTCTTTTACTTTTACACATTATTTTTATAACTTTACTAAGATATAAGTCATGTATCACATAATTCACATTTTAAAATGTATAGTTCAGTGGGTTTTAGTATATGTATAGAGGCGTGCAAATCACTTTTCACAACATAATCTAACTTCTTATAATAGTAGTTAGAATCATAGATAGCAACATAGAGAATATATTTTGTTGGTTTCAAATCACACCTATGGTTACTCTATAAAGGATTTCCTGATTTTACCCTGCTACTTTTTTTTTTTTTTACAGAAATTCCTCTTAGCTTTTCTATGGTGTTAAAAATGATTAATGACGTCATTTCCATTGATGGCTTTTATGTGCCTATTTTATCTCTTTGTATCAGCCAGTCATATAACAGAGTTGTGGTACTTACAACTTCATTATTAAGGTCATAAACAGTTGAACTCAAGCACGGTATCATTTCCTTGCATTTACCTTGCACTGGGGCATCCAAACCTTTCTGCCCTATGAAGAGGCTTCATCAGACTTCATAGCTCCTGGCTTTGGGTATTTTCTACAACAGCTGCGAGATAGTTTCTCACATCCTCGGGATATGCACTTCAAGTCACACTGCCCAATCAATTCTTCTCTGACTCTGGAATTCTCTGTATTAAGAGAAATCTTTCTATATACAGATCTTGTGTCTCTGGTAAGATCCTTTACAGACAAAGTGCCCACTTAACTGGTGCTTAAGGTCCGAGGATTCACTGAGGTTAAAAATACACTGTAAACTTAGTTCTTAGTCCAAAAATGAGTTCTTGTAAAGAATTTCCAGGTGAGGAACAGAAGTTGCAAAAATGACTCATCAATGTATTCTCCAAAATGTTAATATCATAAAGAGAAGGCGGAGAAACCTGAGATTAAAGGAAATTAAAGATAAAATGGCAGTTAAATACAATACATGATTCCAGACCTGCCCAATATGGCCCCAGTTGGCCACATGTGGTTATTTAAGGTGATATTCATTAATATAATTTAAAATTTAGCTTATCAGTTATAGTAGCCACATTTAAAGTGCTCAGTATCTATGGCTGGTCATTACTGTACTGGACGGGGTAGATCTATTCCTATACTTTCATGCTTAGAGTATAAGGTCTTTTTGGATGGGGTTCGAAGATACTTAGTAAACACTTAAGTACCATATCTTTAGAGCTAATATCTCCACTGTAGCTAAACAAAGATTTATTCCTGTATCTACTAAATTTGCAGAGTTTATACTTGTGAATCATTAAAATAAGAATGACAACATTCATTTCAATTTCCTGAGAATAATGAAGTTGAGGAATTCAAAATACTGGGATTTTATGACTATAAAATACAATTTCACACAGAACTTCATTAGCAAAATCTCTTACTTTAAACCAGAGGTTCTCAACCTGTGGCTCGCAACCCACAGGAACTATATTAAAGGGTCACAGCATTAAGAAGGTTGAGAACCACTGCTTTAAACAATGAAAATAAATGGCTAATAAGGAGAATTAATATCACCACAAATTCAACAGTTTTATTAGAATTTTGAAGTTATAGTTTATCAACAAAAAGAGATTATTAATGATTCAATATTTAAGCCTTGAAATTCTTAAAGTAAATGAATATTTTTAGAATATTAATTTTTGTGGAATGATCTTATTTTAGCAAGAAAACCAAGGAGTACACTTCACAGAAAGTGTACTTGCTAACATTCTTTTTTAGGACAAAGGTCTTGTCTATGAACTTTGCTTCTCATTAATAAACAACCTTGTGGTCAATATTTGCTGCGCATTGAAGACAATGGTGACATCAGACTAGGAAACAGCACAAATGCTTACTTTTGAAGAGTACTACTTTTGCTCCTATGATGTACACATCAGAATCAAGACCACTGCACATTCCCAGGTTTTGCTAATAGATAGCAAAATAATTTATCCAAAAAATATTTTCAAAAAGTGTTTGGAGGCACTGGAGAAAAATTCAACTGAAAAAAATTAAAAGGGCTTGGGTTTCTGCTCGGCGTCTGTGGCTCAATTGGCTAAGGCGCCAGCCACGTACACCTAAGGTGGCGGGTTTGAATCCCCAGCCCGGGCCGGCCAAACAACAATGATGGCTGCAACCAAAAAATGGCCGGGTGTTGTGGCTGGCACCTGTGGTCCCAGCTACTTGGGAGGTGGAGGCAGGAGACTCGCTTGAGCCCAGGAGTTGGAGGTTGCTATGAGCTGTGATGCCATGGCACTCTACCCAGGGGGATAGCTTGAGGCTCTGTCTCAAAAAAAAAAAA